>JBBPBX010000065.1:0-43621 GCA_038048925.1 Garcialebias charrua | reverse complement strand
ACTAGTATGAATGCTGACTGCCGAATGACTGCTGAAATTTGTTGAAGAAGCAATTGAAAAGACTGAAATTCTAAATTCAAAACAAACTGAACAGAAGCTAAATGAACAACATGTTAGTTAAAAGCTGAAATGAGCAAAACTGTACATAAAAGCTAAACACACCAATACTTGACTGGTATGGTAAAGACTGAAAGATAAAATTAGCTAGCCAGTAGGTAAAAGCTAAAAGGGGCTTGAAAATAAAAAAAAAGAGTAAGTATGCTGAAGTATGGATTTCAGAAAAGTTTAGGCATTTTAGATGTATTTAAATAGGAAATGTTAATTTTTTTAAGGTAAATAATCAAAAAGTATAAAAGTCAGAAATTCTACAAGTCAAAGAACATATTCTTGATCGAGCCAAATGTTTTGATGTATAAATGTCAAATGTCAAATCCAGAACTGAATTAAAAATTTGACTTCTTACTTACAAAGCTCTCAACAACCTAGCTCCATCTTATATTCAAGATCTTATTGTTCCATATTTTCCTAACAGAGCACTTTGCTCTCAAACTGCAGGCTTACTCATGGTCCCTAGAGTTTCTAAAAGCAGAATGGGAGGAAGATCTTCCAGTTCTCAGGCTCCTCTCTTGTGGAACCACCTTCCAGTTTCTGTCTGTGAGGCTGACACATTGTCCAGTTTAAGACTGGACTTAAGACTTTCCTTTATGATAAATCCTATAGTTAGGGTTGGCTTATAATGCTGCTGTTATCAAGCTTAAGCCTGGTTTATACTTCTTGTCTTACGTCTTTTACCCCCCGTTGAGTGCCCAGCGATGACGTAATTGCGTGTGTGTCACCGACCGCATTTGAGTGTTTATACTTTAAAAAGACTGGGGGATACATTATAGAAATCCCTCCCTCTTCCCTCCCACTGCATACGTCACGCGCACTCCCACCGGACCGCCTCGGTGAGTTTCTCTTCAAAACTATCCATGTCAAAGCAAAAACAAAAACCGGCTTCTGGAAAGCCGTTTTCGCACTTCATAGCCCTCCCCTGAATGAAATTCATCTCGCGCTGAAAGGCGGAAATGCTCTGATGGGTGCGCGCTTTGTGTTATTTACTCATTCATTCATTCATTCAACCTTTATTTAGTCCTTTATTTACGTTCTGAAATAAGCTGATTTGTAATCAGCTGTTAAAAAAAATGTAACTCAGACGCACTAATATATATATATATATATATATTCAGCTAACACATTTTTTTTGGCGTTTCTATAGTTATATTTTAATGAAATTCAGCTTGCGCTGAAAGGCGCAAACAAAAAACGCCCACAAACTTTGAACCAATCACACGCTGCGAGCCGCATCCTCCGTGCCGCGCAGTTCTTACTGGGGGCCATGTACAAGACAGCTGTCACCGGGGGATCGCAGCGGGAGTGCAGACGGAAGTTGCGCAAGCTTTTTTCACTCAATGAGGGGTAAAAGACGTAAGACAAGAAGTATAAACCAGGCTTTAGACTACTAGAGGACAAATTGACCTCATTTCCTTAAATTATTCATAGTTCTCATTTGATACTATTTCTATCTTAACAAGTGATTCTTGACCTGCCATTGTGTATCTGTTTCTCTCAAACCCAGCTGGTCGAAGCAGATGGCCACTTGTCCTGAGCCTGGTTCTGCTAACGGTTTCTTCCTCATGAGGGAGTTTTTCCTTTCTACTGTCGCCTTCATGCTTGCTCAAGATGAGAATTCTGCAGTGGAGTTAAATTCAAGGCAGTCTGCTCCTCAGATAAATAATGTTAAATTATTATTTTTATATATGATTGTTTCTGTTCAGTGCCCTGAGTCGACCTCTGTTCTGACTTGGCACTACAGTATACAGTATAAGTAAACTAAACTGAAACTAAACTGAAACTGAATTGTTAAAAAACAAATTTATTCACCAGGCAAATTCCATCAAGATCACTGATCTCTTTTGCAAGAGAGGCCTGGGCCTGAAGACAGTCTAACATGCATGTTTCTAGTCTGTGGGAGGAAACTGGAGTACCTGGAGAAAACCCAATAAGAACATACAAACTCCACACAGACAGAGCCCAGGTCCAAGCTGTGGATCGAAATGCAATGCAACAATGAGAACCACTGCTCCATCGTGTTGCCACAAAGTGTGTGGACTTAATTTGATGGCGAAAAAACATAAACAAAAAACTATTATCAACAACAACAAAAATAGTATAAATGCTGAGTCAGCGTTCACACGCTAAAAACTCTACCTCTTGTCCTTTTACAAGCGACTCTACAGTGCAACACGGCCATGACCGCTTTACATTTAGTTTTATTTAGAGGAAAAATACACGTTTTGTGATTTGTGTTTTCAATTTTTACACGCATCGGATAAGTAAAACAGCATAAACCACTTCAACTCAACATAACACATAACATATGTATTGCTTTGTCTTCATATATCTGTCCTGTGTGTGTGTTTTTTTTTAAGTGGTAAACCTCTGGGTCTATTATAATAAATGAGTCTGCTCAAATGAGTTCAAACTGCAGTGTCAGAGTGAAGGACATTAATCTAGTTAGGGTTACTGAAGCTGACAGTTAAATACAACATCTTTGTTGAATTATGTAGGCCACTTACCCCGGCCCTAGTTAAGCAACACCAAATATTTACCGAGCGGTTATTTGGGTCAGATCTTAACAACACATGAGAGGTTAGCTCTGGTGTCTTGGCCAATAAATTGCTGCCCTCTGAGCACACAGCAGTGTGCAATATTATTCTGGAACAAAGAGGAAAAAAGAAAAGATCCAGAACACGGACAAGTGTACAATAATATCACAAAACAACAAGCAAGAAAGGCAAACTCAGCTTCTCCTTGAGCCGCTGAGTCTTTATTCTAAAATAAAAGCCTCAAAGGCCACCCTGACACGGTCTCACCCCGGCTGCCTTTCAGTTTATTTCCTCTTTTGAATGCGTCACAAAAACCTCTGCAGCAGCCCAGCTGGAATCACTGCGGGGAGAAGAAGGCTTTGGAAAACAAACATGCTGAAGTAAAATATTTGAACTGCTTGCTGCGCCCAAAGGTCAAGGTTATGGTAGCCTGCATATGACCTCACAGGTCAGAGGTCAAAGCAAGCATGCACACTCAGCCATTAGTGTTAGGAAAAAAGCAAGTTTCTGTCAATGCTCATTGAATCTGCGCTCGGGGGCATATTGTGCTTATTCTTTAAAATGACAAATTGATCAAATACAATTTTAGGTGGGGTTGCGGAGGGGGGTTTAAATACGAAGCTGGGTAAAGTTTGTTTCTTTCACAGAGGAGGAGGAACTCTTTTCAGGAACTAAAAATGTCAGATTTATAGGTTGAGAGGAAAACAAGGAGCTGTTTTGATTGAAAAATAATGAGGTAATCTTCTGTTTTAGTACATGTAAAATTAATTCTGAGACAATTAAGGATTTTGAACGAACAAGCAAAAAAAAACAAGAATTTAGGAAATGTCACACCACTTGATTGCAAAATCCCTTTTTGAATGTTTGTATTTAAAAAACGGACAAAACTGAAAAAAAACTCCAGGAATTCTTCACGAAAATGATCTTTTCTTTTTATTTAAGTCATTAAATTGTTTTCACTGTGGTTTATTTGTTTATATGTTTGTTTGTTTGTTTGCTCTTTTTTTCCCTCTTCAACCATGACTGTTATCATCAGGTCTGACTCTTCTTCTTTCGGTTTTTCCCTCTTCAGGGGTGTCCACAGTGAGTCTTCCTCCTCCATCTCACTCTGTCCTCACTCCAACTACCTCCATGTCCTCTCTAACTGCATCCATATATCTCCTCTTTGTTTGTTTTTTTCCTGGCAGCTGCATTTTCTAACTTTTCTATCAATGCAAAAACAGGTCTGTCTTGTAAATCAGTCTTCGAGGCTCAATGGGAACTAACCTGTTTAAATAAAGCTCTAATAATAATAATATGCCCACTGTCCCTCCTCTGGACATGTCAAACCATCTCAGCCTGACCTGTCTAACTTTTTATCCCAGTTGTTTGTACCTCTGATGATCTCATTCCTAATCTTATCCATCCTTGTCACTCCTAAGGAGAACCTCAACATCATTTCTGCCACTTTCATTTATGTCTCCTGTCTTTTTTTCAGTGCCACTGTCTCCAGACATAGCTGGTCTCACCACTGACCTGTAAACTTTTCCTTTGACCTTTGCTGACACCCTTTTATTGCAAATTACTCCTGAAACTTTTCTCCATACACTCCATCCTGCCTGGACTCTCTTTTTCACCTCTTTACCACATTCCCCAGTTTCCTGGACAGTGGACACTGGGTATTTGAAGTCCTGCACCTTTGTGACCTCTGCTCATTGTAGCTTCATTGTTCCACCAGCCTCCACACTTGGCTAACCTCTGTCTTACTATGGTTGACTTTTATTCCTCTTCTTTCAAGTGAATTCCTCCACCTATCTGTTCTCTTCCACCTGTTCCCTGTTCTCACCACAGATCACAATGTCATCTGCAAACATCATAGTCCATGGGAATTCCTGCCTGACCTCATCTGTTATTCGGTCCATCACCAGAGCAAACTAGAAGGGGCTCAGAGCTGATCCTTGATGCACTCCCACCTCCACCTTGAAGCTATCTGTCACTCCTACAGCATATCTCACCACTGTCCTGCTGTCCTCATGTCCTGTACCAGTTTAACTTTTCTGTCACTCCAGATTTCCTCATGCAATACCACACCTCATCTCTTGGCACCCTGTCATATGCTTTTTCTAAATCCACAAAGACACAATGAAGTTTTTTCTGACCATTTCTGTACTTCTCCATCAGCATTCTCAAAGCAAAGATTTTATTTGTAGTGCTCTTTCTCAGCATGAAACCATACTGCTGCTCACAGATAGTCACCTCTCGTCTAAGTCTTGCTTCCACAACTCTCTCCCAGATCTTCATCGTGTGGCTCATCAACTTAATTCCCCCGTAGTTGCTACAACTCTGTACATCACTCTTGATCTTAAAAATAGGCACCAGCACACTTCTTCTCCATTCTTCAGGCATTTTCTCACCCTCAAATATGCCATTGAATGTTTGAGTCAAAAACCTCATTGCCATCACTCTCCATCACACTCAGTTGTTAGAACTTTACCATTCCTATATTTAACAAGTCTAACCTGCTGCACATCCTTTCCACCCTGATCCCTCTGTCTCACCATTTGGTACAAGTCCTTTTCACCCTCTTTAGTGTCCAGCCTCCCATACAACTCATCACACACCTTCTACTTTGCCTCTTTGCTCTACGTCACATTCCATTATATTCCTGTTTCCCCTTTTCAGTCCTCTCACTGTCACGTTTTTTTCTCGGCTAACCTCTTTCATTGAAAAGGTTCCAGAACTTCACTATTCCACCACCAGGTTTCCTTATCATCTTTTCTCTGTCCAGATGACACACCAAGTATCTAAGTTCCTACCTCTCTCACTAATTACTGTTGCTGTAGTAGCCCAATCATCTGTAAGCTCTTTCTTACCACCCAGATCCTTAGTTCATCTCTGACTTCTTCAGAGCATTCTTCCTTCTTTAGCTTCCACCATTTGGTCTTCTTCTCTGATTTTACTCTTTTTCTCTTCTTCACAACAACAGTCATTCTGCAAGCAACCATCTGATGCTGTCTGGTCATGTTCTTCTCAGCCACAACCTTACAGTCCCCAATACATGTATCCTATCAGGTTTCTTCTTCTACACAGAAGGTAGTCTACCTGAATGCTCCTTAGGTCACTCTATGTTCTTCCCTCTTTAGGAAAAAAGTGTTGACTACAGCCATTTCCATTCTCTTAGCAAAATCCACCACTTTCTGTCCTTCCTGGTTTCTTTCCTTGAATCCAAACCTGGTTTCTTTCCTTGAATCCAAACCTATCCATCACTTCTTCATCCCCTCTGTTTCCTTCACCAACATGTCCATTCAGGTCTGTTCCAATCACCACTCTCTCCTCCTTGGGAATGCTCTCTATCACTTCATCCAGATCCTTCCTAAATTTATTTTTCTCTATGTCACATCCAACCTGTGAAGCATAACCACTGACAATGTTTAGCATGATCAGGCCTTCTTCTTCTACCTTCAGACACATCACCCTATCTGACACTCTTTTCACCTCTACTACATTCTTTGCCAACTCCTCCTTCAAGTGAAACTAAACCCTAATTTAACTTTTTTTTAGCTGAGAAACTCCCTAGAATGTGTTTAAAAGGTTTCATAGCACTATGTCTGTGTTAATTTTCATGAAATTGTTCGTATTAGTTTAAATCGGCAATATTTGGTCTAAAAACATGTTTACGGTAGCCCTATTGGTTGAACAGAAGCTATTGCACCTTAATTTTCTTGTTGGTCTAGGATTCGCAAAGTTACATGTTTTTGCACGCTTTCGTCACGAACTTGGTTCGAGCAGAGCCAATCCCCTGCGGAGATGACACGGTCCTCCCTCCAGTGCATACCTTATATGGGAGTGGTACGTTTCACTCCTGAAAAGCTCTGCAACAAAGCATATCATAGTTTTCGGAATGGCACTACAGTAGTTATTTGTGTATTTTTAACTTATTTATTTTAAAAATATTTTTCACCTCATCGAAACTGTCTGGTTGTGTTTGTTTTAATAGTGTGCGACAGAGGAGCAATGTGTGAATGCCAAGTTGGCTCAGTGGTATAACAGTTGGGTTGAGACCCGGAGACCTGAGTTTGAGCCCCGGACACGGAGAACTTTGGGTATTACATTTTTTTTTTTAAGCCTTTGGTTTTGGATAGATCGGGTGGAATATATAAAAACATCTACATGTTTATTCTTGTTGCTTGGTTTATGTTGTTGGCTAAAGTTTTAGTTTGTTTTAGGTTGTTTGCTGGAGGAGCCGTGAAGGCAGCAAAAAACCCCACCTCCTCCCCCCTTGTCTCTCAACACGCCCATTTTGAGGGGAATTTTGAATCGGCTTCGGGGGAGGAGTTACCGTCTCAACCTGTGTTGAGTGCCACTTTCAGGACCATCCCTACTCCATTTCTCTTTCTATCCACACCTGGCAAAACAGCTTAAACCCTGCCCCAATGCTGTGAGCCTTGCTGCCCCTCTACAGGTGGTCGCCGACTTACGAGCGAGTTCCGTTACTACGACTATCTTGTAAGACAAAAATCTCGTAAATCTGGGACTACCTTTTATACCGCAGGAGCCGCCACTGATACACGTACATGTGCGGTAATGAACAGTTACCAAGCACTTCGCCTATCCTAACACTTTAAAACATTTTAAAAGCACATACTGTCAGGATGGATGGCTGCTTCTGTGGGCCAGTCTCCATCCTTACACCTTATGGTTCCCTGGGCTGCGTTCTCAGGTGTTTTGGGTTTTGGGTAATTATGGTGCATATATTAGTTTGTGTGGGTGTGGGTTTGAGTGTTGTGTCATTTGTCGATTTACCTGGTGTGCCGTGTCCGTGCTTGTGCCACAGCCTACAAGTTCTAGGATTCGTGAGTACTGCCCTGTCTTAGTTATTTTGAGTTCACTACATATTAAATGATTTATTGATTTTCAACTCGTGCCTCCGAGTGTTCTGCCTGTCTGCATCTCCGGGTTCATCCAACACCGCACCAGATCGTGACAGAAATGACCCGACCATAACTGGAACCCCCGCGGACAGATGATCCAAGTCACTCGTGAGCAGAAAATGACGGCTACAGCTCAGAAGGAAGCGGCCGCCATTCGAGTCAGCGGGTTTCAGACAGAACCCGTTTGGAGTTACAGATCCGGACCGGAAATCCTGCCATCTCCTCTTTTGCTGGAGGAGCGAGCGCGGAGGAAACGCGGAGGCGACCGCTCCGACACGTTTTTTTTCTGCCCTCCTTCGCCTGCGTTGGCTTTGTGGTCCGTTTCTGAGGACGACTCGGAACCTGAAGTGTTCTGGTCCGGTCCAGCTCCAGCACCGCGTCGCCGCGGGAGGAAGCGGCGATCAAAGAAGTTGGACGTTTCCGTGTTTCTGCCCGCCCCGCCTACTGCCCCACTTCCCATACTGTCAACAACGCCGGGAAGGATTTCGTTGGGGGAGAGATGCCTGGCCCCGTGCCCTGTGACGTCTCCGGGGAGACGTTCGCTGGAGGGGGGGTATGTGGTCCTAGTACACACGTCTGCAGGACACACAGAGAGGGATCCTGCACGACACGCAGCTGAGGACCCAAGGAAGCTTCCTCAAGAAGAACCTTCACGGAAGGAGAAGGGTGTGAGCTCCCGCTCTGATGACGAACGCACAGAGCACTCATCAACCTCAGGGGTCGCTGTTGTACAGATGCAGGAGGCCACTCTTGTTATTCAGCAGATTGAGAGACTGCTTAAGGCTGCTATCAGTAGTGCGGATCCACAACATAAAATTAAGTATTTTTCCCTTGCAGAAGAAATAATCATTACCAATTCCTGTTTGCTACCAGATCCAGGTCGCACACAAATAATGACATGGGTTAAGACTTTGAAGGGTGAGTCCATGCTGTCGTTTGCAGAGTCAAAGATCCCCACATCAGCAGAGGGCCCTGCCCTACCTACATCAGCAGAGGGCGCTGTCCTGCCTACATTAGCAGAGGGCGCTGCCCTGCCTACATCAGCAGAGGGCGCTGCCCTGCCTACATCAGCAGAGGGCGCTGCCCTGCCTACATCAGCAGAGGGCGCTGCCCTACCTACATCAGCAGAGGGCGCTGCCCTACCTACATCAGCAGGTCCAGAACTCGCTCCAGTTGCACCAGACCTGGCTCCCATGCCAGCGCCCAGACTAGTTCCTGTGCCAGCGCCCAAACTGAGGCCAGTGCCAGTGTCCAGACTGAGACCAGTGCCAGCGCCCAGACGAAGACCTGCCGCAGTCGTTTTAGAGCCTGTGGCCTCAGGCGTTCCAGAGTCTGCGGCCTCAGGCGTTCCAGAGTCTGCAGGTCGTCCAGAACCTGTAGTGAGACCATGATCTTCCGAAATTGCTGTAACTGCAATCACCACAGAGGACCCTGAAGGGGTCTCGCCGCTCCACGAAGCAGACAACGTCTCAGAGGGTCCCGACGAAGAGGTCCCCAACTACGTCTCAGAGGGTTCCGACGAAGAGGGCCCCAACAACGTCTCAGAGGGTCCCGACGACGAGGGTCCCAACGATGAGGGTCCCGACGACGAGGGTCTCAACGAAGCAGACATCTCGCCGCTCGACGACGACGAGGGTCTCAACGAAGCAGAAGTCTCGCCGCTCGACGAAGCAGACGACGTCTCGTAGCTCGACGAAGCAGATGACGTCTCGCCGTCCTCGACAGAGGGTCCTAGCGCAGCAGACGTCTCGCCGCTTGACGACGCAGACGTCTCGCCGCTCGACTACGCAGACGACGTCTCGCCGCTCGACAACGCAGACGACGTCTCGCCGCTCGACATCCCTACGCCAGGGGCCATCTCTGTGGTCGACAACGATTGTGGTCCTGCCATCGACGACTTTGGACCTGCCGACCAAGTCCCTGTAGTCGGGATCTTGGTTCCGGCTGACGATAATGGTGTTCTGGCCGATGATGGTGTTCCGGCCGACGATGATGGTGTTCCGGCCGATGATGATGTTCCGACCGATGATAGTGTTCTGGCCGACGACGATTGTGTTTTGGCCGACGGGGTCAAGGTTCCTGCCGTTGCTGGACGGTACTCTGGTCGTCCGCCTGACGTGCCACCGCTCGATGGACGGCCTCCCGGTTGTCCGCCTGCCGGCTTTCTGACTGGTGCGGACGTCCAGCGCAATTGGCGACGTCCCGTTCGTCCGCCTGGCCGGTTTTTGTCTGGCGCGGACGTCCTGGCCGCTTTGACTGACCGTTTTGATCTCTAGTTTTGGGTCTTGTGGTGTTCTGTTGCCCTCCGTCCTTGCAGTACCTGCCTCCGACTGCCCCGGTTTTTGGGGGGTGTTCTTTGCTGACGCCTGGGGGCGTCTTTGTGTGGGTGGGGGGGTACTGTCAGGATAGATGGCTGCTTCTGTGGGCCAGTCTCCATCCTTACACCTTGTGGTTCCCTGGGCTGCGTTCTCAGGTGTTTTGGGTTTTTGGTAATTACGGTGCATATATTAGTTTGTGTGGGTGTGGGTTTGAGTGTCGGGTCATTTGTCGATTTACCTGGTGTGTCGTGTCCGTGCTTGTGCCACAGACTACAAGTTCTAGGATTCGTGAGTACTGCTCTGTCTTAGTTATTTTGAGTTCACTACATATTAGATGATTTATTGATTTTCAACTCGTGCCTACGAGTGTTCTGCCTGTCTGCATCTCCGGGTTCATCCAACACCGCACCAGATCGTGATTGTGACACATACTGTACATACAAAATTTATTCCTTACTTTGAGCTGCAGCTTCTCTCTGTTTGCCTGTTAGCTTTGCCGCGTTAGCTCCACTGCGTTACGTCCGAGCTCCGCAGCCTCCTGAAGCACCATGCAGTCCAAATTGTTTACAGGAAAGACTGTTAGTATGTTAACTTCATACATTTGGAGCCAGAAAAATATTTAATAACTTACCGAAAGCCGTTTCTCCGCAGTGTCCGTCCATCCAAAACCATCTGCGCACGTTAGCTGTTGTTAGCCACCGCCATTATCTGCACTCGTTAGCCTGTTAGCCCCTCCAAAAAGGCTGTCGGCTTTGTTTCTCCAGGTTAGCTCGGTGTCCCCCGATATCTTAGGCTGCCAGGCGGACATCCAGGCGAGCTACAGGAACCTCTGATTGCACAAAGTCGGCTGTCGGCTGGAGCTACGAGGCTGCTGGAGCTATCTGGCTAATGTTAGCTCGTTGCTAATCCAGTCCAGCTGGCTGGCTGCTGCTTCACGCAGTCAACAGTGTCGTTTTGCTTCATCCATCCGTTCCTCAACCACCATTCAGCTCCAGATTGTGTATCCGAGCGCAGGAACCTCTGATCGACAAAGCCTGCTGTCGGCTGGAGCTACGAGGCTGCTGGAGCTATCTGGCTAATGTTAGCTCGTTGCTAATCCAGTCCGGCTTGCTGTCTGCTGCTTCACGCAGTCTACAATGTTGTTTTGCTTCATCCATCCGTTCCCACAAAACCACCGTTCAGCTCCAGATCATGTATCCGAGCACAGGAACCTCTGATCGGATTCGGACAAAGCTGTGCTCGAGCTGTCGGCTGGAGCTACGAGACTGGAGCTAAGGCTCAACTCGTGGGCACTGCCGAAAACTGACTGACTGCCGAAAACTGGCGGAAACTGCCGCAAAACTTTGTAAATCGGCTTAAAAATTAAAAAATATGTAATTATAATAATAATAATACTTTATTTTTAAAGCCATTTAAAGCAACCACAGCTGCAACAAAGTGCTGTACACATGAAATTAAAAACATTAAAATATATATTTTTTTATATTTTATTTCATATTTTTATTAAATATGATAGCTCGTAAATTCGGAACCTCGTATGTCGATGTCGTCGTAAAGTCGGGGACCACCTGTACTTGGTCTCTTGGAAACATAAAACATCTACCTTCCTTCTCTGCATCATGTCAGCCAGCTCTCTACCTTTACCTGTAATTGTCCCCACATTTAGAGTTGCAACCCTCAGTCCTACATTCTTGGCTTTCCACTTCTCTCTCCATCTCCTGACATATTTCCCTCTTCCCTCTTCTGGTTTTTCATGAGATCTGACTATTATTCATTTATTTTACTCCTACATTAAAGATCAGCTGTATTAGAGTAAAGTCATACAGGATCATAGGAAAATTTGATTTATACCTCCATCAAAAATTCTCATTAGTTTGATATTATTAAGAACTGATCTGATTACAACATGGTAGAAATTAAACCAATTTTTTTTAAATAATGCACATTGTTTAACTATCTGATCAATGACCTTTTTTCAAATTAGACATGACAGATTTTTTTACACTTTGATTGTTATTTAAAGTGTGCTTTAGCATGGTTGTACAAATAGGAAATTTCTCAGCGCAGTCACAATTTAAAAACATCAGAGAAATTGTAAGGGAGAAGTTAAATTAAAGAGGTCCAAAGATGTCTACTGCTGTTCTAAAACAACTAGAGTCTAAACTAAAATGCATCCCATTTTATGTGAACTTTTTTAAATGTGTTATATTTATTTAACTTGTGTTGCAAAACAAAATAAATTAAATGTAACCTGAAAAACTATATCTGATGGAGAAGCACTGTGATGTAAAAACTAAAAAGTTTCTTGTGATTCAAGCAAAAACTATTTTATTTATATTTACACTGACCTGCCTTACCATCAATAGTTAGTTTGCCTTAGCACACCGTAGTTCTGCTTCACAACACAATTCATGTAAGACCAGATCACCTTGGCCTTAAGTGAACATACATATCTGATACAAAGGTAATATTGAGTTAAAGGGTTGTAAAACATATTTAAACTGCAATGAAACCTTAAAATTAGAGTAGATCTAATATACAGTAAAGACCAAAGAGGATCGCTACTATAGTAGCGATCCTCTTTGGTCCTTCCTCAGATAATTTATTAGCTTCATTCCACAATGAGCATTTCTTTCCAATTCTCTGCCATCTACTGCAGATAAGATGCTGACTTCTTACAACTAAACAAGAATGTTGTTCTCATCTCTGGTGTATAGTACTATTAGAGTTTCAGTGAATGGGTGGCACTTTTAACAAACCATTAAAACCAAAACTCTGAATATTTAGTGAATTGTAGATGTAGTAGATTTATCATGCTGAGCTAACCTGTCATAAAATATTTAATGAAATGGACTCAAACAAACAGGAAAAACAGGAAGAAGGCACAAACTTGGACTTTAAGTATGAACAGGCAGAAATTCAATGTACAATATGTCATAAAATGATGTAAACAAAACAATAATGAAAATTTAAATTAATAGAAAGGTAAGGTAGGAAATCAACCGACTGAGAACCCCAGTAATATACACTGTATACTAGGAGGGGGATTAATGAGTGGAAACAGGTGGGAACAATATGAGATTATATAAAATAAAATAAAAACAGCAAGAATTACCGTAAACAAAAATAAAACTCAACAAAAAAACAAGACTGTTCAATTCATAATGAATCAAAATAAGGTCAAACAGAGTAATTCAAACCCAAACCAAACACTGATACAACGTTCCAAACTATGACATTGTCAAGATCAAACATGTACTCTTTGTTTGCGTTTAAAATAATTTGTTGTAATTGATTTAATCCAGCATTAGTTGTTAAGATTCTGGCATGTTTGGTATAACTTTTTACCTCAGTTCATTGGTTTGACCTAAAGTAGAAAGGTGTATTATTGCTCCTGAGCTCAGAATTTTCTCCTCAAAGCTGAAATCCAGGTTTTAACGTCATATTTCCTACATAAAATCTACAATCAAATAAAGCTTTAGGTGGAAGGGCCAGGAAGAAAGATTTAGAGTTTGGGATTATTTTCATCTGAACTTGTAATTTTCATAAAGTTACTGTTTGTCCAGCTTTTACCTTTGTTTGCCTGTCTTATGGAGAAGGTCAAGGTCAAGGTTCTTTATTGTCATTTACATCACATATGAGGTGGAACAAAATTGTGTGCACAAGGTCCCAGTTACATCCAACAATAGCATAAATATAAAGTGTAAAAAGAAACAAAATAAAGATCTAAGATATAAACTAAGATATAAGCTAAACGAACGCCAAACGGTATGCTAAAAGATCTAAGATATACGTTAGTCACTGATATTGCAAAACAATACACTGAACAACTGCAGCACAAACATGAGTCTTTTTGTGTACGAATGAACGAATACAGCAGAATGAAATAATCAGCAGCATGAGATCAGCAGCATGAAATTTTCATTGATTCAACCTTTATTTAGGCAGGTTAATCCCATTGAGCCTCGAGGACTCATTTACAAGAGAGACCTGTTTTCAACAAAGAATGATGACAACAATGGACAACAGCAAAAACAATAGACAATCATAAGAGAGGCATAAATAATCAGCAGCATGAGATCAGCAGCATGGATAATCAGCAGCACATATCGGTCAAATTGCATTACAGTGATTTTTTCTCTCTCACACAGTCGTGTTTCCATCTATTTTCAATTCGAATTTTGAGCGAATTTTTGAAAATTCGCAAAAATGTAAATAAAAACTAATCATCAGTGTAATCAGAAGTGTTTCCATCAACTGGCTTGAAGCGAATCCACCAGGCCACGCAAAGCGGCATTACGTCAGACGTCAGCGTTACGCACGTCTACAGTAAACAGGAAGTAGCGGTTGAAAACAGGAACCGAACCACACATCTCGGCAAAATGGAGAGAATATTTCAGGAATGTGTTGCTATCGGGCAAGTTGTATTTATTCTGTCATGCCAACTAGTTTTAGCGATGTTACAGCGGAAACAGCTGATCAGTCACATGACGTGAATGTTCGCTACGTCAGAACTGAGTCGGCAAATCTGTTTCCATCTCTCGTTTTGCGCATCAGCTCTGTTTCGAAAAACCCAAAAACCACCTCAAGCGAGCGTATCAACTTTTTTGAGAATTAGAGGAAGTTAATTCGAATCGTGCCGTTTCCATTCACCTTTTCTGATGCGATACTTCAAAATGTGCATCAAGAAACCTTGATGGAAACACAGTTACTATAATCCTGATTAGGGATTTATGAGTCTAACAGCTTCAGGGTAGAAGCTGTTCCTCAGTCCACTTAGTGCTTCTCAACCTCCTGCCTGAGGGGGACAGAAAGTGTGTGTGCTGGGTGAGTGGGGTCCTTCATGATGAAGGTGGCCCTCTTCCTGCATCTAGAGGTGTAGATGTCTGTGATGGTGGGGAGGCTGACTCCAAAAGACTTCTGTGCAGCCTTCACCACTCTCTGCAGAGCTTTTCCTTCTGCAGCTGTGCAGCCTCCATGCCACACGTTGTTGCTGGAGCACAGGATGCTCTCCACTGCACACCTGTAGAAGGAGGTGAGGACTGTGAGTCCAGTTCGCCTCAGCCACATGAGGAAGTAGAGTCTCTGATGTGCCTTCAGGCACGTGAAGGCAGATGTGTTTTGCGTGTTGACCCTAATGAGCCACTGCCAGCAGTTTTAACATTTCTCTGGGCCCCATCATAACCGAGGCAGTTCGTCAGCTTACATTAGTAAAATGTTCTAAATGACTATTGGGTTTAAAGAAAAGATGTCATGAGTTGGAGTTTCAGGGAGTCGCCACATTGGCACCCTGTGAGCATCCTTCCCAAATGTTCTTGTTGTGTATGTGTCGGTGCTGTTGTTCTCTCATAACCACCCATTTATGTTTTGTATCTCCCTCCCCCTGATTCCAGCAGCCGTTCCTGGAAGTGAAGGTCCTCGAGACGACCAAGCGCTCTCGAAGAAACCTGGGATTGGATTGTGACGAGCACTCCACCGAGTCTCGCTGCTGCCGCTACCCTTTGACGGTGGACTTCGAGGCCTTCGGCTGGGACTGGATCATTGCCCCCAAACGCTACAAAGCCAACTACTGTTCCGGCCAGTGCGAGTACATGTTCATGCAGAAATACCCGCACACCCACCTAGTGCAGCACGCCAACCCTCGCGGCTCTGCAGGGCCCTGCTGCACCCCGACCAAGATGTCCCCAATTAACATGCTTTACTTCAATGACAAGCAGCAGATCATTCATGGCAAGATCCCTGGAATGGTGGTGGATCGATGTGGCTGCTCTTAGGTGGTGGAAGGAGACACACATCTTGAATAAATACGTATAGCTCTTCATCAAAACACCCAAAATCCTTACGGAGATCTCCCCTTCAGCACCAGATTTCACTTTTGCTCTGCTACAAAAACATCCAACTGGATTTCCTTTTGTTTCAGTAATTAAATTGATTCTGACTGTATAAAAAAATTATAAATGAAATAAGAATCAAAAAAAGAACTGAGTGATGGAAATACAGTATATTACAAATTATGTGAAAAGGGCGTACTTGCGGAGCAGTTTCAGAAGAAGGTAAATGAAACAAAACTATGTCATAGAGTATGTGTTAGTTTTGTGGTTTTTGTTTTATGGCATTTTTGTGAAGTGTCCAAGTTAGTGGAATGTGATGACAGGAGACATAAACATATTTCATGAAGCATTACCAGTTAGAAAATACTCAATTTTACAACAAAAAAAAAACACTTACGTTGAAGAGTTTTGCCACTCAAACATTTCCAAGGGGGCATGATCAAAATTGTTTTGCAATCTATCACTTTAGCAGTGCAGAAAACATCACACAGTTTTCTGTGCAGAGGTTTTACTCATTGAGATACTTCTAGGACAAATTCAAAGTCTCGTTTACAGATGATTAGAGATCCATAACCAACGCATCATCAATGGGATAAAAAGCTGTCTCACCATGGTCTAAACTTTTTGGAACACTCTCAAAATTCAAGCGACAAGACTGCGAGCCTCGGAAATTCCCATGAGGAAATACTTTGTAGAAAAACACCGCAAACGTTTTGAGTTGAGATAGTCTTGAGACATTTTGGTCATGAATACCATTCGCCAGCTAGTTGCCAACAGTCACAGCCCAATAGGGTACTGTACTACCTTTAGCACTTCAGTCCAGTCTGCAAAAGGAACGTAATTAACGTTTATAACCTTTCTACTGAATCTCACATCAATCAGTACTGCCACTGTAAGACTGAACACCCAACAACACGTAACAGAATCCACACCTTAGCACGAACACACGAGTTTCATCATTTGGAAAGTACCTTAAATCCTGATAGAAGTTTACGTTTGTTTGTGTTTGCATCTGTGTAAAAAAATAACCTAAATAAAGGAGCAGTAGTTACATTACATTATTCCCATCAAGCTAGTTCCTAAATGTTGCATCAGTGCTAGTTTCAGCAAGTGCAATCATTTAACTGCAATACTGTGCTAAAATTATTACCTTTCATAACTTCTTACAAAGTGTTAAAATAAAATCAAGGTGTAAGCACTGTAACAGACTTTAGTTTAGAGAGTGTATTTGATTGCATTTTGAAATGCCCCCACCCACCTTACCCTCAACAGAGTCATCATCGTCACAATGGAGGAAACGATGTTAGTGCTTAAACTCAGAGTAGATTAGTTTGCTCGAAGCTTGTCTTTGTCTCCTGGATGTCAAAGCAAAGATATCCTTTTGTTATAAACGAAAGCACTATGCTGTTGGATAAAGTGAGAGCCTTCTGACATTATATATAAATGATATATGTATATATTAAAAAAGGGGTACAAAAACCTTTTTTTGGGGGGCACTCTACCTTACCAACAATAAATTTTGCACTATGGCGTGAGGTGTTGTATGCGTTTTACCAAGCACAAGAGAGCTTGTACAGTTTAGGATTAAAAAGAATTATTCAAGTTTCTGTGATAAGATATAAACTAGGGGGGAAATATCACTTCTTTTTTATACCATCCCACTTTCCTGACTTTGTCTGAAGCGGGGGCCTGTCCACACACCCAAATACTTGGATCCAGTCTTGAACCTGGACGCACTGTAACAGCAGCCTGAAAGGCCTCCATGCATGCGTAAAATGTGTGTCTGGATAAAAGAAATGCTTTAACAGGAAATGGCCCATCACTAATTTTAATCTGTAACCGTTTTAGAATAATGCCTCTTTTAATTTTAAACAATGTGTCATTTGCCATGTATAGACGTTTTTACTTGTGTGTATTTGAAGTGAGAGCAGCCGTGTAAAAGTGGGAGAAGTATCCAGGGATTGTTAGCCAAAGTAGACGATGACATGTTGTGTGCCGTTACCTTTGTGACTGCAGGAATATTATGCTAGACCATTTCAAAGGGAGGAATAGGCTGGTTTAGGGGCTGTGGTTGGAAAACAGTTCAACTGATCAGTTGTTATTTATTACTTATGATGAATTTCAAAGTCTGTCTACCTCACGTTAGCCTTCTAAAAGTCTTTCTTTTAAAGAAATAGAATTCAGCTGTAAATCAGTGCAAACCCGTAACTCACAAGAGCCACCCCCATCCCCTCCAAAAGCGTAGATGTAAAGCACAGGGTCCCCTCGCTCTCAGGTTGTCGACAGAATGACGGTATAGCGACTCTGGTCGTGTGTGGTCAAACAAAATAACTAGATGTGCCCCAGTCAAAGTTGTTGAGAGGTTGTCGTTTGTGTGTTTAACTGGTATGTCTAAAAAGTTGTTTGCTGTTGTTTTTTTCCATATAAATTTATGAGAGTAACTATATATGTACGTACATACCCAGATGTTAAACTTTATCATGTTCTGGACAGGTTCACCGCTTCTAACGCGTTTCTCTTTTTCCCCCTTCGTTCCTCTGTTCTTTGTGTAGTAACAAAAATATCACCCCAACTTTGTAGTTCAATGGTTGTGCATAACTGTATTATTATTTTTTGCCTTTTGATGTTTATTTACTGTAATTTTTTCTTTTGTACAATAAATCATTTATTTAGCTTACTGGATTTGTATCATTTCCTCCTTGTTGATTCCATTGTGAGCTACTACAACAATAAAAAATAAACTAGCTGGACAACATGAATGCTGAACAAAATTCACCCATTATGACCTATATGTTGAATGCATTTGTTGATTTGCTAAGTTTGTCTTTTCTTAAATGTACTAATATTTCAGAATCTTGGTATTATCATGGACAAATGTGCAGTTTTTCAATGTTTAAACATCAGGCTAACATGTTCTTAGATGACCTCAAGTGGCAGACTGAGAAGAGAACAGAGACAGAAATACAAAAAATAAGTATCTTTATTTACAGGTGCAGGTTTTGGGGCGGCTGTAAAGGAAGAATGGACAAGGTGAGTATCTGGAAGTCTTTAGGTAATAATTCATTCAGAAGTGGAGTAAGTTTGTCTTACTGAAAATTTATTTCTTGTAGTTGGAGCCAGAGGGGAGGGCTGTGAGGTCCTAGGTTCACCTCTCTCTTAGTCGTAGAAAGAGGTGAGTACCGTTTGGAGAGAGGAGCAGGTTGATTTGAAGGTGAAGACCGGTTCTTCAGGGTAAAAGCTTTGGTTATGCGTGGTACACAATCAGAATGAGTAGAAGTCTCAAGGAGCAAGCAGGCCTCGGAAGGAAGAGCCCAGGACTTGTTTGTCTCTGTTGAAGATCACAAAGAAAGGTCTTTAGAGACAAAATGTCAAAAGACAGTTTAGTGGTTGTGCATCACTTTTACCATTGGTAGGATAATGTCCCAGCGCTGAAGGAGTTTCTGGCAGAGGCTTTTATGCTCCTGCAGAGTAGTCCTCCAAATCAGGATCAGGTGTTGGAGAAAGTGAGTGGCAGAACCTAGAACTTCCACATAGGCATTGGCACTGGCAGTGGATTGATCAAATATTGATCAAACACTTTAGTTCAATGACAACGCAAGCAGCAGTATGGTGGATCAGGTTGTAGAGCTGTTGCCTCTAAACAAGAAGGTCACTGGATCAAAGCCCGACCAGGGGCCTTTCTGGGTGGAGTTTGCATATTTTATCTGTGCATGCGTGGGTTTTCTCCAGGTACATGTACTCCGGTTGCCTTCCACAGACCAAAAATGTGCATGTTAGACTGATTGGTAACTAAACTGTCCCTAGGTGTGAGTGAGAGTGAATAGTTGTTTGTCTCTGTGTGGCCCTGTGATGGACCGGAGCCCTGTCCACCTTCCTCTTGCACACTGTGATAGCTGGACATGGGCATCAGTGACCCCCGTGACCTAAAAAAGGAAGACTCAGGTAAAGATGATGGATGGATGGATGGATGGATGGATGCATGGATGGACACTGAAAGCGCAAGCATCAATCAGTGGATTGAAGTCATATTACATTTCTGTTCAACTTGGAAGTCTGAAACTGAACCCGGGGAAGATGTTGAAACCTTTTTAAAGGTATTCCAGCTACCAATTAAATGTTTTTATTTATAATTTTTATCTTTATTAATATTATTAAGAATGAATACCAAAAACATGCGATAATGATTTCCTTTTCAAAGATCACCAGCTTTGTCATCATCATCATCATCATCATCATCATCATCATCATCAAAACAAGACCCACCATCATCATCATCATCAAAACAAGACCCAAACTTCAGTTTGGAGAAGCCTGACAGAAAGTGGTCTTCATAAAAAATTCACCACTGAAAAGACAAGACCAACAACTTCACCACAAACACAAGAACTGTGGTGCAGAAAACACATTCTGTTTTACTAACTGAGTTTCATACAAAACGTTACTGGTAACGAGCCACAGGCAACTCCTTTCTCAATTCAAATACAGGTAGTCCTCAATTACGACGGCCTCGAGTTACGACGTTTCACGGTTACGACACACATCTCCATTTAAAAAAAAAGATATATATATATATATATATATATATATTTATTTATTTATTTTTTATTTTATTTTTTTGAAAGCCGAGTTCCGAGTTCCTTCCGGTTTTGACGGCAAAAGCAGTAGCTTGACGGCAGAAACAGCGGAAAAACACATAAAGACCCGCTCTGGACTGAGCTTCACGGCAGAATCAGCAAAGCAGTGGACAAGTACAGGCGGAGATTAAACGCTCTGGACAGAGGTTGACGGCGGTTTTACAACGGAATACGGCAGATGGACGGCAGATGGACCGAGCTGATGGTTTTACATCGTAAACAAATATTGGATGGACGGACGGAGGTAGTCCACCGTACAGCAAGCTAGTTAGCCAGCTAGCTAGTTAGCCATCTAGCTCCCTTTATGTGAATGGAGCCTGCTAGGGAGGAGGGAGACGATTCAACTTGCTCCTTCGTCTTTAAACAGAGGTTGACGGCGGTTTTACAACGGAATACGGCAGATGGACCGAGCTGACTGCGGTTTTACGTCGTAAACAAATAATGGATGGACAGATGGATGGACGGAGGTAGGCCACCGTACAGCAAGCTAGTTAGCCAGCTAGCTCCCTTTATGTGAATGGAGTTTGCTAGGGAGGAGGGAGACGATTCAACTTGCTCCTTCGTCTTTAAAAACTGTGTTAGGATAGGCTAAGTGCTTGGTAACTGTACAGTACTGTACTTTTTTTGTACGTATGTTCCAACTTAGGTCGAAATTCGTTTTACGACGTTGCATAACGGAATTCCGTCGTAAGTCGAGGACTACCTGTAATCAAATAATGCAAAAGTGACAGAACTGGAAAGTTAACGAAACAGAATTAGCATGAACCACGGTGAAATCTTTGAAGTGACGTTGCTTTAAACCGGCAGAGATCTGCTTTAATCTCGATCCTGCTTTTAGTCAATTGCAGTGTTATTACAACAAATAACTGTAATTGTGTTGTAAATGTCTTGCCCTCAACTGTTACTTGTTGCAATTATGCACAATTTAGATCAAAAGGTGGAAAAAATGTTATTCATTGATTGTTTTTCATCATATAAAGTCAAGATTTTTTTTTTGGTGTGTGTGTGTGTTTTTTAAAGTTAATATTCTCAAGAAGAAAAAGGCACACATATACACCTACCTTTAGCCACCGTTGATATCTTTCTTATTAGAAAACAGTAACAGGCAGCAGAGGAGGCAGGAAGCTGAATCAATGTGAGGCTAATTGGTGAAAGAGAGCGCTCAGAAGACAAAGATCTAGTGTGAGGGTTCTGCTTGCCATTATTTGGATTTCATATAAGATCCAGCCTGACCCAATTAATATGCCACCTGATAGGAGGGCCTCTCATCAACCTAATTTAGAGAATCAATAGGGGACAAATGAGAGTGAGAACGAAGCTCTGTACACATGCAAACAAAGACCACCCAGTACAAGCTCGAGAAGCCTGATGCCAGCAATGACATAAACCTTTTGACAAATTCTCACTCGACGTAAACAAACATTCACACAGTCCCGGGGCCTTGAGGTGCATCAACGTGCCATACACGTCATCAGTCATACTTGCCCTACATAGACAAGGGAGAACATTGATGGATGTTTGAATTGTTTCTACACATAAGGAGCAGTTGTCCTAGCTGGATATTAAGTGGTAGAGGTTGAATGCTTCCCTCTGAGTTTCTAGACTGCTAACATGATGAACTCTGACCCTGCTTTATTGACTAAACTGGATGTGCTGCAGCAAGTGGGAGGGCAGTACATTAGCAATATTGAGCATATTACAAAAGACAAAAAGGGAAGTAGGTAGAGGCTGAGGGGGCTGACATTTTTTTATGGCAATTATAGCCATAAAGTTTAGAAGGGATGTGAACTGAGGGCAGCACTCAATAGCCTAAATTGCTGGACACAGTCATCAGTAACACCTTTTTGTTTCACTCAGTAGAGGTTTGGAGTAGGGAAGTGTGCAGCAAAGACCTCACAGTTCTATGGGACCACAGAAGCTCACATGACAATGAAATAATGTTTAAAAATGAAAAAAATTAAGCATGTATTACGACTGAGCATGGAGTTTTGGAACTCTTTTCTTCTTCTTCTTTCAGCTTTTCCCTCTGCAGGGGTCGCCACAGTGACTCATCCTTCTCCATCTCACTCAGTCCTCACTACCTCCATGTCCTCTAACTGCATCCATATACTGTATCTTCTCTATGGCCTTTGTCTTTGTCTTTTTCCTGGCAGATGATTTTCTAACATCCTTCTACCAATATACACACCGTCCTTCCTCTGGGAATGGCCAAACCATCTCAGTCTGGCCTCCCTAACTTTATCTCCCTGTCCTTCAACATGTGTTGTACCTCTGATGATCTCATTCCTAATCTTATCCATCCGTGTCACTCCTAAGGAGAATCTCAACGTCTTTATTTCTGCCACTTCCGGTTCTTTCACCTGTCTTTTTGTCAATGCCACTGTCTCCAGACAATACAACATAGCTGGTCTCACACAATGTCATCTGCAAACATCATAGTCTACAGGATTCCTGCTTGATTTCTTCTGTTAGTCGGTCCATCACCAGAGCAAACAAGATGGGGCTCAGAGAAGATCCTTGATGCACTCCCACCTCCACCTCGAAGCTATCCTCATTCCTACAACACATCTCACCACTGTCCTGCTGTCCTCATACATGTCCTGTACCAGTCTAACATAGTTCTTTGCCACTCCAGATTTCCTCATGCAACACCACACTTCCTTGGAAATATTTTACACCTTGATCAAATTTAAATCCTAGTGTTCTGAAATTTGGTTCATTCTTCTTCACTATTTTGCGTATCTGTCAGTGATGAACAGCTGAGCTGGAAATACTTTTTAGAAGAAGAAAACAAGAAGGTGCAAAGTGTGCAGCAGAGAAATATCAAAACCCTCCTGAAAGTGAGTGAAAAAGCAGCCAAAGTCCCTCAAGAAAATGACTTTCTGAGAGCGTTAAGAACTTTTAAATAAGACCATTATAAAAACTGCAAGAAAGTCCGGCTGCTTGGAATCAGAATAGACCAATAAAAGAAATGAACAATGACTGCATTTTTTTCACAGTACTTTATAAGTACAACATTTGTGTTTTGTAAACGGAATAATGGAGTAAGAACAATGGGCCTCTGAATTTCTTGTCAAATATAAATAAACGTTTTTTTTCTCCTCTGTGTATCTTGGAGTCATTAAATCTCAGTTCACAGCAGAAGTTCAGCCTCAACTTCCATGAATGACAGCTGTCAGTCTTTTGTGCTCTCAGCACACCATCTGCTTCAGAGCTGACAATTGCTGGCTCTGCTACAGATGGTGTGAGTTACGGTCGTGCCGGGGCAAGTTTCTGTTTCGTCCAACAGACCCAGAAGTATACCTGCTGATTGGATGACAACCCCTACCCTGAGGGATTTCCTCTCTAACCATAAGGCAAAACTCGAAAGTAAAAAAGTCTAAATTACAGCCAACTTTGACCATTAGCTTGGTGTTTGATAGTGTTCTGGTGCAGTAAGGTCTTTTCATTTTCATTTAACCCCCATATTAACAATGTTACCAGAACCACTTTTTTCCATTTGCAAAATACAGTATCACTAACATTGGAAACATCCTGTCTAAAAATGATGCAGAAAAACTGGTTCATGCTTTTATAACATCTAGGCAGGACTATTGCAATTGTTCATTGTCTGAGTTTGCAAAAGCTTCTTTACAAAGTCTTAATTTGATCCAAATAGCTGCAGCCAGAGTCTTAATGATAAGCAAAAGCTCATGATCAACAATATCAAAGGCTGTGCTGAAATCAAGAAACACAACACTTACTAATTGTTTTCTATCACTCTGTCTATCATCAGTAATTGCTGAGAGCTGCCAGTGATGTACATGAAGTGACTTTCTTTAAAAGCATGCTGAATATTCAAGCAAATACATTTACAGTACATTAAAATACTGTAGTGCCAAAACTGTTTAAACACTACCCCTTCTACCAGCTTACTTAAGACAGGTGAGATGCATATGGGCCTGCTATTTTGACCCATCAATGGTTCTTGGAATAATTGCTACAAGCAGCTTTTTCATTTAATACTCTATAATAAGCTTGAATACAAACTGGAAGATGTATCTTTCATTATTTCATTTTAAATAATTTTATGTAGCAATTTATCAGTCACTAGTGACATATCATCTCTATTTCTAGTTATTTTTCCAAAGTAGTAATTATTTCAATACAGTAGGCCTGAAATGTGTCTCATTCAAAAAACATGTAACCTTTCTCATTCAACTGAATACCCTTTAACTTATTTTACCTCCATTCATAAGTGTCAGGTTCCTCTGGTGTTAGACCCACGTGCAGGCGAGAGAACGAGGCAGGAATTTAAAATAATAATAATTTATTTTAAACAACAAAACAAGAAGCTGTCAGGGCAGCAAAAAACTTACTCTGGCAAACTGGAGCGGAAACAGGTGAGGACATCAGAGTAGTGAGGAGAGGACTGAATTGTCTGTGTAAACAGAACAATGACCGGACACAGAGTGGAGGAGAGGAAGGCTTTTTATAAGGCAGAGAGGGAGTGAGTAATGAGAGCATCTGGGTAGGTGGCTGATTAGAACAGGTGTGAGTGATTAGAACTGAGGACTGGAGACAAGAGGTAGACTGAGGAGTGAGTGAGAAATGACAGAATTGAATGAGGTACACAGAAACAGAAATCACAAAGATCAGAACAACAAAACAGGCGGGAAACACAAATAAACATAAAGAAACAGACAGAGACAGAGCCTGACAGGAGGGGAACACAAAGAAACATAAAGAAACCGACAGGGACAGAGCCTGACATAACTCCCCTTCAAGGGTGGTACCTGACACCCCCAAGATGGGCCCCCACACAACTAGGGAGGGAGGGGGGAGGAGACAGGACGGAGGGCACAAGAAGATAGAACCCCAAAAACACAAGGCTGACAGGAAAGAACTCAGAAGTACCCTTGTTTGTATCCGAAGAATGTTTTGATCTCCCACAGAGATATTCTTCTCTAACTCAGACGACCTGCTCCTCTCTCTCAGCCAAACACTCACCTTGTTTCTCCGTTCTGGACCGCCTGAGACCTTGGAACTCCTGGGATCTCTCCTCTCTGGACTAAACCACAAGAAACACAGCAGTAAGAACAAGAGCCTCACCATAATTAATCCATTGCTTTCTAAAGACAATTCTGGATACTCATCTTGTCCCTGCCTTCTCTTTTTCAGTCTGGAGGATCTTGACCTGCAGCAATAAAAATTAATTATTATTTTATAACTCCTGACTCTGTTCCTTCTTCTCAGTCAGTCACTTGGGGTCTACATGTCTAAAAATATGACAGAATGTCTCGGCCAAACAGACCCTCAAGGCATGACTGGGGAGGGACAGATTCAGCAGTCTATCCAAGCTCAGAATAGACGCATGGAACATCAGGAACAAGCTTTACAACATATTTTTTCACAGCAAGAAGCAACGCAAAACAACTTTCGGGAGCTTGGAAACATGATTCACGCCTTACAAGTGATGGCTCTTGTTCCCACGGCCCCGGTCCAGACCTCTCAAACTTCTCACCAGCCGGCAACCTCCTCAGCCCCCCTGAATGTTACGACTCTTTGGGAACCAGACATCCGCCCCATCTGAGTTTTTTTAAGGTAACGTCAGCAAGTGTGGAGGTTTTTTGTTACAATGTAACCTAGCATTTAGCCGTGCACCGCTAACCTACACATCTAATGCTTCCCGTATCACCTATGTCGTCACCGCACTCAGGGGTAAAGCGCTTCAGTGGGCTCGCGCTTACCTGCAGAAACGTGACATGCAGTTCTTAACTTTTTCCACCTTTCTCGAGGAGTTTCGGCGTGTGTTTGATCATCCATTACAGCAAGAGGAGGCAACAAAAAAGATGTTCAGACTACGCCAAGGAAGCAGGTCCGTCGCCGAATTCGCCACCCACTTCCGCATTTTGGCGGAGGATTCCGACTGGGGTGAGGTTGCGCTAGAAGGCGCATTTATTAATGCCTTAAATAAACAAATAAAGGACCAAATAGCCTGGTCGTGGAACACTAGACCAGCTCTACACCCTCAGCAGGGTCCTGGAGGGTGCGTGGGAGTTTGCCCAACCAGTTTACATGTGCTTTGTGGACTTGGAAAAGGCATTCGACCGCGTCCCTCGGGGGGTTCTGTGGGGGGTACTCCGGGAGTATGGGGTACCAGGCCCTTTGATATGGGCTGTTAGGTCCCTGTACGACCGGTGTCAGAGCTTGGTCCGTATCGCTGGCAGTAAGTCGGGCTCGTTTCCGGTGAGAGTTGGACTCCGCCAAGGTTGCCCTTTGTCACCGATTCTGTTCATAACTTTTATGGACAGAATTTCTAGGCGCAGCCAAGGTGTTGAGAGGATCCGTTTTGGTGGCCTTAGAATCTCTTCTCTGTTTTTTGCAGATGATGTGGTCCTATTGGCTTCATCAGTTCGTGATCTACAGCTTTCGCTGGAGCGGTTTGCAGCTGAATGTGATGCGGCCGGGATGAGGATCAGTTCCTCCAAATCCGAGGCCATGGTCTTGAGCCGGAAAAGGGTAGCATGCCTTCTCCAGGTCGGGGAGGAGGTCCTGCCCCAAGTGGAGGAGTTTAAGTATCTCGGGGTCTTGTTCACGAATGAGGGAAAACTGGAGCGTGAGATCGATAGGCGGATAGGTGCAGCGTCCGCAGTGAAGCGGGCGCTGTACCGGTCTGTCGTGGTGAAGAGAGAGCTGAGTCAAAAGGCAAAGCTCTCAATTTACCGATCGATCTACGTTCCTACCCTCATCTATGGTCATGAGCTCTGGGTTATGACCGAAAGAACGAGATCTCGGATACAAGCGGCTGAAATGAGTTTTCTCCGCAGGGTGTCTGGACTCTCCCTTAGAGATAGGGTGAGAAGCTCAGTCATCCGGGAGGGACTCGGAGTAGAGCCGCTGCTTCTCCACATCGAGAGGAGCCAGTTGAGGTGGCTCGGGCATCTGGTTAGGATGCCTCCTGGACGCCTCCCTGGTGAGGTGTTCCGGGCATGTCCCACCGGGAGGAGACCCAGAGGAAGACCCAGGACACGCTGGAGGGACTATGTTTCTCGGCTGGCCTGGGAACGCCTTGGGATTCCCCCAGAGGAGCTGCTCCAAGTGGCTGGGGAGAGGGAAGTCTGGGCCTCCCTACTTAGGCTGCTACCCCCGCGACCCGACCCCGGATAAGCTGAAGAAAATGGATGGATGGATGGAGGACCAAATAGTCACCAGAGAAGCACCAGCAAGCCTAGATGACCTGATCACGCTCGCCATTAGGGTGGATAATTGCTTTCGTGAAAATACTATGGAAAACTACAGTTCCCATGCATTACGCCAAACCGGAAGTGCTTGGTCCGCACCGATAACTGTTCCATCGGGTCCTGAACCGATGCAGATTGGGAGAACCAGACTCTCCCCAGAAGAGCGCCAGCAATGCATTGACCACAATGAATGTCTCTACTGTGGTAGGAGGGACCACATTGCTGCTACATGTCACCTACGTTTAAAAGAGAGAGCTCACCAGTAAACCAGGAGATTCTGGTGGGTATTTCTTCATTTTCTCCTGGCAATAATTTGTGTTTACCTGCAATCTTGTGCATTAACACCACCAATTTTCCCATCCAGGCTCTGGTTGATTCTGGGGCGGAGCAGAACTTGATCAGTAGGGACCTGATTGAGAAGCTACGGATACCTACCACAGCACTTAATCCTGCTATCTCTGTGGCTGCCCTCACTGGACAAACTATCTCCTCTATTTCACAAAAAACAATAAAGTTCAAGTTCATAGTTTCTGACAATCATAATGAGCAGGGTGAGTTTTTTGTTTTTGATTCTACCAAATCCCAACTGATTCTGGGTTATCCATGGTTAAAAAGACACAATCCACGCATTAACTGGTCTGAAAATAGAGTAGAAAAATGGGGAGATAATTGTTCCAGATAGTGTTTACGTTCAGCCATTTCTTCTGGGGTTTTTGATAAATGAGCCATTGAAGAGATCGACCTTTCTAAAATCCCCTCTGTTTGCCATACTTTTGCTCCGGTCTTTAGCAAACAACGAGCTCTTTCATTACCTCCTCACAGACCATACGACTGTTCCATAGACCTCCTTCCGGGTACACCGCTACCTTCAAGTAGATTAAGTAGAAGGGGCGGCCGTGGCGTAGTGGCAATGGCAGTCGTCCCCCAATCGGAAGGTTGGCGGTTCGAATCCCGGTTCCCCACACCATGTGTTGTTGTGTCCTTGGGCAAGACACTTAACCCCCAGTTGCTCCCGGTAGGACTGGAAAGCACCTTGCATGGTAGTCTGCCGCTACCGGTGTATGAATGTGTGTAGCATTCAATGTGTGTAGCGCTTTGAGATTTTCACTAATGAAAAGCGCGTTATAAGTTGAATTCATTATTATTATTATTATTATTATATAATCTGTCCGGACCTGAGAGGGAGACTATGAGACAGTATATTGACGAGTCTCTTAAATCTGGCATCATTCGACCGTCAACCTCTCCTGTGGGGGCGGGATTCTTTTTTGTATCAAAGAAGGACAAGACATTACGACTGTGCATTGATTTCAGGGGTTTGAACCAAATCACTGTTAAAAATAAATACCCATTACCCCTTATGGACTCTATGTTTGAGCAACTGTAGGATGCTGTTATTTTCACAAAATTGGACCTTCATAATGCCTATCATCTGGTGAGGATCAGAGAGGGGGACGAGTGGAAGACCGCGTTCAAGACCCCTCTAGGCCATTTTGAATATTTGGTCATGCCGTTTGGATTAACTAATGCCCCTGCAGTGTTTCAAGCACTAGTCAACGACGTATTAAGAGGCTTCTTAGATGTGTTTGTGTATTTGGACGATATCCTCATTTACTCAAAGGATAAGGAACAACACCCAAAACACATAGAGGCTGTACTCCAGAGGTTGTTGGAAAATCAACTTTTTGTGAAAGCGGAGAAATGTGAGTTCCATGTGTCTACTGTGTCTTTTCTTGGCTTTATTTTTTGAGAGAGGACAGTTTTGTTCTGATCCTGACAAGATCAAGGCTGTGACTGAATGGCCTACTCCCCTTTATCAAAAACAGTTACAACGGTTCTTGGGTTTTGCAAATTTTTATCGACAGTTCGTCAAGAATTATAGTCAAGTCGCTTCGCCGCTCACTCAGCTCACCTCAACTCTGCATAAATTCGCCTGGACCCCAGCAGCTGAAAAAGCCTTCCTAGAACTGAAACAACGCTTCTCTTCTGCTCCCGTTCTTGCCCACCCTGATTCACACAGACAATTTATTGTGGAAGTGGATGCCTCGGACTCGGGTGTGGGGGCTGTATTATCCCAGAGGGTAGCAGAAGATGGGAAGCTTCACCCCTACGCCTTCTTTTCCCGTCGTCTTTCTGCTGCTGAACGTAATTATGACGTCGGTAATAGAGAGTTGCTGGCCATAAAGTTGGCTCGCAAGGAGTGGAGACATTGGTTGGAGGGTGCAGAACTACCATTTGTTATTTTTACTGATCATAAGAACTTGGCATACATTCAGGCTGCTAAGAGATTGAATGCACGACAAGCCAGATGGTCTCTTTTCTTCAACAGATTCAACTTTTCCATCACTTACATTCCAGGTACTCGCAACATTAAACCGGATGCACTATCCAGCCAATTCTCTTCATCTGAAACTTCTGACGCCCCTGTGTGTATTTTACCTACATCCTGCACAGTTGGAGCCATGACCTGGACTATTGAAAATGACATTCGAGAAGCACAACGGATCGAGCCGGACCTTGGGACAGGCCCTCCAGGAAGACTTTTCGTCCCTACTTCTGTGGTTGGCAAGGTGTTGCACCGGCTTCACACGGCAAAATTCACATGTCATCCTGGCATCACACGCATGCTACACATCACTAAAGAACATTTTTGGTGGCCCACAATGTCCAAGGACGTGAGGGATTTTGTTTCTGCCTGCCTGCTTGTAACAAGAATAATAACAAACCCCCTGCGGGTCTTCTTCTGCCTCTGCCTTCCCCCAGTCGTCCATGGTCCCACATCGCCCTGGATTTTGTCACCGGTCTTCCTCTATCTGAAGGTAACTCTGTCGTTTGCACTGTGGTTGACAGATTCTCTAAAGCCGTTCACTTCCTCCCTCTGACCAAGCTACCTTCTGCATTTGAAACAGCACAGTTGGTGGTGAACCATGTTTTCCGTCTGCACGGTATTCCGCTTGATATTGTGTCTGACAGGGGACCACAATTCATCTCTCAGGTGTGGAAGGCTTTTTGTGATGCCTTGGGTGCCACCTCCAGCTTGTCGTCCGGCTATCAGCCCCAGTCAAATGGCCAAACAGAGAGATGCAACCAGGACTTGGAGGCTGCATTACGGTGCGTGATTAATAATAACCCATCTTCTTGGAGCCAGTACCTACCCTGGATCGAGTATGCCCATAACTCACAAGTCTCCTCGGCGACAGGTTTGTCTCCTTTTGAAGCGTCGTTGGGTTACACTCCCCCATTTTTTCCCTCTCAGGACTTGGACATCTCTGTCCCATCGGTTCAGCACCATGTCACACGGTGCCGTCGAGTTTGGCGCCAGACCAGGATTGCGCTGCTTAGGACTGCAGCACAAAATAAGCGGTTTGCTGACAGACACAGATCGACTGCTCTGACGTACCAGGTGGGTGAGAAGGTATGGCTCTCTACGAAATACATCTCTCTCAAAGACACGCCCAGAAAACTTGCCCCCAGGTACATAGGCCCTTTTCCCATTACGAGGATTATCAACCCATCGGCCGTGCGCCTACAACTCCCACCATCTATGAAGGTTCACTCCACGTTCTATGTTTCTCACATTAAGCCTGTTATCGACTGTCCTCTGGTCCCTCCATCCACGCCTCCCCCACCCCCCGCCTTATCAACGACTTGCCGGCGTTTACGGTCAAACGTTTTCTGGATGTACGACGTAGGGGCAGAGGATTCCAGTACTTGGTGGACTGGGAGGGTTATGGACCTGAGGAACGTTCTTGGGTCCCTAGGGCTCACATCTTGGATCCTGGGTTGATTTCCTCTTTTTATAGGACTCACCCTGAAAAGAGGATGAGATCGCCGAGGGGTGATTCTTGAGGGGGGGTTCTGCTGGGTTTATAGGTCCACCAGCCATTCTCTCTCCAATCAGCGGCAACCATCTTAATCAGCCACACCTGTTCCAGGTTTGGAGGACTACTCTGCCTGGGTATAAGAACCTCTGCCAGACGTGCCTTCAGCGCCGGGACATTATCAAGCTATGGTAAAGTGTATGATCAGTCACCAGTCTGTATGAAACCCTTGTTTGTATCCGAAGAATGTTTTGATCTCCTACAGAGATATTCTTCTCTAACTCAGAAGACCTGCTCCTCTCTCTCAGCCAAACACTCACCTTGCTTCTCCGTTCTGGACCGCCTGAGACCTTGGAACTCCTGGGACCTCTCCTCTCTGGACTAAACCACAAGAAACACAGCAGTAAGAACAAGAGCCTCACCATAATTAATCCATTGCTTTCTAAAGACAATTCTGGATATTCACCTTGTCCCTGCCTTTTCTTTTTCAGTCTGGAGGATCTTGACATGCAGCAATAAAAATAAATTATTATTTTATAACTCCTGACTCTGTTCCTTCTTCTCAGTCTGCTGGTGAAGATTCTCAGTCGTCCAGGACATGATAAATCAAAAAGGCGTTCAATTCAAGATCAACTGGACTTTATTTGTAACAGAAGACGTTTCGCTTCTCATCCGAAAAGCTTTATCAATTCAAGGCTTCTTCTCAGTCAGTCACTTGGGGTCTACATGACTAAAAATATGACAAAATTAAGATGTTGAGGTTCTTCTTAGGATTGACAAGGATGGATAAGATTAGGAATGAGATCATCAGAGGTACAGCACAGGTTGAACAACTGGGAGATAACGTTAGGGAGGCCAGACTGAGATGGTTTGGACATGTTCAGTGGAGGGACAGTGGATATATTGGTAGAGAAGCATGTTAGAAATGCAGCTGCCAGGGAAAAGACAAAGAGGAGATATATGTATGCAGTTAGAGAGGACATGGAGGTAGTTGGAGGGTAGACAGAGGATGCAGAGGACAGAGTGAGATGGAGAAGGAAGACCCGCTGTGGCGACCCCTGAAGAGGGAAAAGCTGAAAGAAGAAGTAGAAGAAAAGTTTGTTAATTGTCCTTCCATAGATTTTTTTTTACCATTTTCACTTGTCAGATTTAGTTTGATAATATTTTTTTCTTTTGCCTATTTAATTTTGTTGCTTAATTTCCCATTTGCAGGATTACCAGACAATACTGTAACTCTTTTCATTTCATCTGTCTCTTTCATATAATGTCTTAAATCATCATTCAGCCAAGGGACATTAAAAATCTCACAGATAATCTAATGAGGCAAATTCATCACGCATAGCCCAAAATTTTTTTTGCAGAAAATATTTAATGCTGTGTGGCATGCCCTGCATGTGTGATCTGCAACACATCCTCCCACTATACATTTGACACATCATTTATGAAAACTGGTTCTGAAAAATAGTTACAGAATTAATTATTTTATTTTTTAATTTAGGCCCAGCCCTAAGAATTTTTGTCTTTACAGCCAAATAACATTATGATTAGCCAATACAGTAGTTACAGAAATTATATTACATCTTTATGTGTTGGTGTTTTTGTAAATTATTTCTGCCAGGGTTTTTTTTTTTTATTAGGTATTCTTTGTTGCAAACAAGTATTGTTTTAAAATTACAACCCACTTTCACAAAGCCTGACTCACAATAAATACATGCAAGGCCTTCACTAATACTGTACACTGCAATCTGCACGTTATGCCCACCTATTTTGAATGCGCCTCACAGCACTGTGCGATTACTTGAAAGTCAGTTGGACTTCTCACTTTTGGCAATGAATAGAATCAGCCAGAGAGGGAAAAACAAAACCTTTTGTCCCACACTGTTGATCATTTGCAGTCCCTGCTGATAATCCTGTTTTTTGGAACAGTGTCTAACTCATCAAATAACTTTGAGTCACAAGAATTTCATAAAGTCCTTGTCATGAACGGCTGCTTCTGTGAAGAACGGGCGGTGGACTCACGAGGTAGCTTGGCGAACTCAGCTTTATTGAACTGCTAATAGCACGACATGTTAACGTCTCGAGTCACGCTCAGTTCACAACTGAACACACACACTGCGCATGCTCAGTCTATACTGGCTACAGCAACCCAACTGGGACATATCACCACATCTCCCCCTTTTAACAGGAAACGCACATGTTTCTAAACTATTCTAAACTACCCTGTATATAACATCCGAACACTAGGACGTTGGGGTAGACTGCCCTCGGTCCACAGCAACGTAGGGATTATTCTGCCCTCGATAGTTGCTGTTCCTATTAATTCGGTGAACAACTAAATATTTTCCCAGTTACTATTTACCTACACCTCAGAACTCTATGTTTCAACTAAACATTTTCCCAGTTACTATTTACCTACACCTCAGAACTCTATGTTTCAACTAAACATTTTCCCAGTTACTATTTACCCACATCTATGTTTCAACTAAACATTTTCCCAGTTTGCTGGTGAAGATTCTCAGTCGTCCAGGACATGATGAAATCAAAAAAGGCGTTCAATACAGGATCAACTGGACTTTATTTGTTGCAGAAAACGTTTAATTAAAAGTCGAAACGTTTTCTGCAACAAATAAAGTCCAGTTGATCCTGTATTGAACGCCTTTTTTGATTTTCCCAGTTACTATTTACCCACACTTCAGAACTCTATGTTTCACCCTTATACCTACAAACTACACAGGTCTATGTTTCACACTTATACATACAAACTACACAGGTCTATGTTTCACACTTATACATACAAACTACACAGGTCAACTTCACTTTATCCTTTTTTTTTTTAGTCATTAAGTGTCTCGGTACCTTAGAGGGATTCTGATTACCCTTCCCCTGGAAGTCACCTGTGACCCTTGTGGAGTTGAGCGCTCCACCTCTGGACCCATGTGTCTCTGGTCAGGAGTTCTGGTCGCAGAATCAGCACCGTCTTCAGGTGGAAAGCTACTGTTCAGTGTCACTGGAGAATCAGGTGGTTGTAGCTGATCTGGTTGATCTGTGGGAAGTGGGACAGCTTGCAGATGTCTCCGGTTCCGTCTTAATACAGCTCCATTCTCCGTTTCCACCATATACGACCTTGGCTCATGGCATTTGCCGATGACCTTTGCTGGGGTTTTCCAACTCTTTTCACCATCCAGTTTTATCCTGACGTCTTGTCCTGGTTGTAGTGCAGGAAGTGGTTGTGCAGAATGATGGCGATCGTGGAAGAACCTGTAGGTTTCCTTTGTCTGTCTGTCCTTTTGTTGAATCACATGTCTGTCCACTGGAGCAGCTTTCAACTTGCTCTCCAGCACTGGAAGTGTGGTTCTGATTTCTCTTCCCGTCATCAGTAGTGCAGGGCTCACACCTGTAGCAGCACTAGGTGTTGCTCTGTAGCACATCAGGGCCAGATGGGGGTCAGGCTGCTTCAAAATGTTCTTTGCAGTCTGAACCGCTCGTTCGGCAGCACCGTTCGCCTGAGGGTAGTGGGGGCTGGAAGTTGCGTGCACAAATCCATACTCTCTGGAAAAGTCCTGGAAGTCACTGGATGTAAATTGAGTTGCATTATCACTCACCAGTTCCAGTGGAATTCCCCACCTCACGAACATGCTCTTGAGTCGACTAATGACTTCACGACTCGATGTGGAAGACAAACGAACTATTTCAATGTCTCTGGAATAATAGTCCGTTACAATGAGATAATTCTTACTCTCATGCTCGCACAGATCTGCTGCTATGCGCTGCCAGGGCCCCCCTGGTAGAGTAGAAGTCAGGAGAGGTTCGTGCCTCTGTGTTGGTTTGTGTTCAATGCAGAATTTACATGTTGACACAGTCTGTTTAATCTCAGCACTGATGCCCGGCCACCACACGGCCATCCTGGCGCGTGCTCGGCACCGTGTTAGTCCTTGATGTCCTTTGTGTATCTCCAACAGCACCTCAGCTCTCTGTGCAGAAGGAATGACCAGCCGGTCCTCGAATACAGGTAGTCCCCGACTTACGAGCGCTCTGACCTACGAGGTTCCGGACTTACGAGCTGGCGAATTTTTGGAAAAAACGCAAAAAATACCGAGTTTTTCTGTGTTTTTTCACCACAGTTCGTTAGCTAAACATGTGGACACACGTTTCCGATCATTTTTATGCACTCGTAAGCAGTTTTTCGATGAAAAACGAGTGTTTGTAGTCGCGCTAGCAAAACCGTTCCAACTTACGAGCGAAATTCCGGACTTACGAGACACGTGGCGGCCGTTCCAAGTTACGAATTTTCGCTTTACGAGCGCCTCGGAGGAACGGAACTCGCTCGTAAGTCGGGGACTACCTGTAACACCAAATCATCAGCTTCTGAGAGATGTGCTCGTGCTGAATGGTAACGATGAAGAGATGAGTTCATCGCTGTTCTTGGCGGCCATCCGTTCCTGATGAACTTTATAATCTGCTGCAGTTCATGATCGTGCTGAGTTGCCTCACGGATCCTTGAGAGTCTTTGGGATGAGACTGGTGCATTCACCATAACTGATTCAACATGTGCCTGTACAATGTGATCTGTAGTCTCATCACTCACATGTCTCTGTGGCCTCCTGGATAGGGTGTCGGCTACGACCAACTGTTTGCCTGGAACGTGCTCTGCTTCCACGTTGAATCTTAAAAGCCGCATCAGGAGTCTCTGGCACCTTGGAGGGGCTTTGTCCAGGTCATAAGTGTTTATGAGTGGTACAAGTGGTTTGTGGTCTGTTTGCAGAACGAAACTGTCCATTCCTTGAACGTAGCGTGCAAATCGCTCACACGCCCACACACCTGCTAAACACTCCTTTTCGATTTGAGAGTATCTTCTCTCAGCATCAGACAGCGTGCGGGAGCAGAATGCCACGGGCTTTAATCCATCCTCGTGTTCTTGTAGTAGAGCTGCTCCTAAGCCGTAGCTGCTTGCATCTGCGCTGATAACAGTTTTTCTACTTGCATCATAATATGCAAGAGCTGGGGCTGACACCAACATGGCTTTAACAGCTTTAAACGCCTGTTCTTGTGTGTCGTCCCATACCCACTTGTTCTCTCGTCGTAGCAGACTGGTGATCGGGTGTAGCTTGGTGGAGAGGTCTGGCAGGAATCTCCCCACATAGTTAATCAGGCCCAGGACCTGACGGAGCTCCTCCACATTTGTGGGACTCTGCATCTTTGTGATGGCTTCCACTTTCGTCGGGTCTGGTTTTATTCCTTCACCGCTGATGATGTGACCAAAGTAACGAGTTTCTGCTTTGCTGAAATGACACTTTGCTTTGTTCAGCTTCAAGCCGCTGTTTTTGATGGTTTTCAAAACTGCATTCAGGTGGTTGTCATGTTCCTCTTTAGTCTGTCCATAAACAAGAATGTCATCCATGACTACGACAACACCTTCATGGTCACTTAACAGTGTGGACAACTGTCTTTGAAAGATTTCTGGGGCTGACGTGATTCCAAATGGTAGCCGCTTATAACAGAATCTACCACTGGGGGTTATAAATGTCAGTTTTCTGCTCTCTGCATCCAGAGGGATCTGCCAGAAACCACATGACGCGTCTAAGGTTGAAAACACCTTAGCTCCTGCCAGCTTTGGGGCAATGTCCTCCAAAGTTGGTAAAATGTAACGCTCTCTTTTCACTGCTTTGTTTAAGCGTTTTAGATCCACACAAATTCTTACTTGGCCACTGTTTTTCTTTTCAACAGGAACCATTGGGGCGCACCAATCAGTAGGCTCAGTAACCTCTTCTATGACGCCCAAATCTAGCATTCTTTTCAGTTCTGCCTCAACCTTAGAAAGGAGAGGAAATGGGACACGTCGTGGCGTTGTCAGGCTGTAGGGCTCTGCATCTGCTCTCAGTTCTATTTTTACCGGGTCGCATTTTAGCAGGCCTATTTCTCCAAAAACATCCTCTAAGAGGTCTGTATTAATATTATTAATTCTCCTGACTAAACCCATCTTCCTAGCTACACTACCTCCCAACAGGTTATGAGCATAGGGTCCCTTTATGACTGTGACCCAGAAACTGTATTTCTGTCCTTTAAACTGACTTGTGGCCATAAACCTGCCTACACAGTGGACTTCACCTCCAGGGCTGGTGACCAGTGGCATTTTAGCTTCTGTGACTAATCTTGGGCTATTTAGCAGTCTATTAAATGTAGTCAGCGACATCACTGTTATGTCTGCACCTGTGTCGATTTTAAATCTGACCGTACAGCCATTTATAGGTAATTCTACAAGCCACTCACTTTCTGAATCTGGCTGCTCTATTATAGCTGGCTTTACATTAGTTACTGCTCCAAGAAAAATCATGTCGTCACTCTCTGCTGAATTGTTAGAAACTACTGTTATGGTGCATTCAGACCGAACAGCTTTTCAGCAGCAGGAGCGTCCAGTTTACATGCAAAGTCAATGGGGGACGCGCTTCCAGCCACGTCTTGGCGTCGGGCGTCACCTCGCGTGCGTGTTGAGCGTGCTGGAAAGCGTTTTCCGTGCACGTGAACCGGCTTCAGCCTCCAAACCTCGCATTCAACATGCTGAAGATTTCGCCGTTCAAACTTTCAGACGCCGCTCAACTCTCCCTGATTGGTTGGTGTGTCAACCAATCAGGGAGAGTCGGGTGGAGAAGAGAGGGGGAGAAGAGAGGAGGAGAAGAGACGGGGAGAGTCCCTATGTGACGCGGAAACGAGGGTGCGCGCGCACTATGTGACGTATTGTTTGTGGGACACAGAAAAGACCCGCGAGGTCGTGTACTATGGAAGAGAAACTCATTGTAGCTGTGTGTTCGCGACAAGTCCTTCACGACCAGTCAAGTCTGCTCCACAGAGACGGAAATAAAAAGCTCCTCGCCTGGCGGAGTGCGCAGGACTCTGTGCGCAGGACTCTGTATACCGGTAAGCTCCTCCCACACACCCAGCAGCTGTTTCGCGTTCTGGCGTTCAGGTCCAAGTAGGTCTGGACACCAAGTGCGTCCAGTGACAAGCTTTTTGGAGGTTGAAACGCTGTTTGGTCTGAATGCACCATTACCTCTTTCAGCATTTTTGTTTTGCAGACTATTTCAAAATGTCCCAATTTATTGCATTTATGGCACCTCTTGTTCTTTGATGGGCATGGCTGCGTTTTTCCATGTTGTCTATTACAGCGTGAACATGTGAAGGGGTCTTTGGGCTCACTGGGCTCCGGTTTTTGCCTCCATCTTGCGTTGTTGTCACACTTTGATGTTTTAAAATGGCGTCCCCCTTGACTCAAAGCGTCGATCATGTGCTCGACACGCAAGCTAGCACTCTGCTGCTTTATTTGTTCACTTTGCCTTGCTATCTGAATAGCTCGTTCCAGCGTGAGGTCTGCCTCCAACTGCAGTTTTTCAGAAATACTGTGGTCCAGTATTCCAATCACAAATCTGTCTCGAATGTGTTCGTCTTTTGTGCCTCCAAACTCACAGTTTTGTGCTAGTTCATATAAGCTTCTGACGAATGCTTCAACAGGCTCTCCGGCTTTCTGCACTCTTTTATGAAAGCAAGCTCTGTCATGAATAACATTTCTTCTTGGCACAAAATGGTAGCTGAATTTCGCCATTACCGTCGTGTAATCTAACTCAGGATGCGTCTCCACGTTTTCTTCATCAGCCGCCACATTTACTCTCTCGTACACAAACGAGTCGTAAATAGCCTGCCTCTCTTCTCAGGGCATAAAGAAGCGTGTTGACTTGTACCTCTCCGCTCTCTCTATCCAGCTTTGACGCTATTCTGTAGCGATCAAAGCGACGCCGCCACATCGGCCATTCTGCCGGGAGCGAGAAGTCGAAGGATTCCGGTGGACCGAACTTTGCCATTTAACTCAGTAACTCACTCAGTAAGGCGTCCTGTTGGCCACCATGTCATGAACGGCTGCTTCTGTGAAGAACGGGTGGTGGACTCACGAGGTAGCTTGGCGAACTCAGCTTTATTGAACTGCTAATAGCACGACAGTCCTGTCATTATTTTTTAATGTTATAATCTTAAGGGGACAGAGATGTTTGTAAAACCACAATTCAGAACTAGTTTGAAGGGACGTTCTACCTCAATCCAGGGAATTAGATTATGGAATGGCTTGGAGAATGTAGTTAAAAATGCCAAGTCAATGTTTACATTTAAGAAAATGATCAAAACGAATGTGTTAAAAAATATATATGAAATAGCGTAATGTGTATTGTATTAGTTAGAAAATTAGAAAGAGTTAGTCATTTTGTACTGTTGGTTGAAGATTATTGTAGAATATTGACTGTGCACACAGTAATATTGAGCCTTCACAACTGCCGTAGTTCTGGGTCTGCGCATGCGCACCTGCTGTTAGGTTAACGCTCGGGCGCGAGGCAGGTTCCGACCCGTTGTTGCTCTGTACCGTATCAGTGTTCTCACTTATTAAACGAGTTATTATCAACTTCAACTCGACTGATTATTACCACAACACTCAACATGGTGTCAGAAGTCGTGGACTCCAGCTATCTTGTGGACTATCTCGTGTTGTGAGTACATCGTGTGGAACCATTGTGCTTCTTCACATCATCATGGCGGAAGGCTTCAGACGGCCCGACCCTCTGGTCTTTGATGGCAACGTGGCGGAGGCTTGGCGCGTGTTTGAGCAGGAATACGACATTTTCATCGCAGCGGCGCACTCGGACAAACCAGCACGCACTCAAGCCTATATTCTTCTAAATCTGGCCGGACCTGAGGCTATTGAACGTGAACGCTCGTTCGTGTATGAAGCTGAGACACGGGAGCCCGGTGAAGATGGGGAAGATGGACGTGTCCTGGTTCCCGCGGAATCCAGGGAGGACCCTATTTGCCTCAAAATAAAGTTTCGTGAACTGTGCAACCCCCAAACAAACATCACTATGGAGAGACATAAATTCAACACACGTAACCAACGGGCTGGTGAGTCTATTGAATCATATGTCAGTGATTTGAAAATAAAAGCCAAGAATTGCAAGTTTGGAGGGCTTTGTGAGGAACTTATCAGAGACAGGCTGGTCTGTGGCATTGATAACGACCACCTCAGAAAAGTGCTGTTACGTGATTGTGATCTGACGCTGGCCAAGGCAATTTCAACATGTCACATCCATGAAATGACTGAGGAGCATAATAAAACGCTAATGTCACCACATAACCCTGTCACAACAGTTGATGCTGTTCAAACTACGAGTTTCAACAGAGGAGGTGCTGACAAAAGCAGGTTTTACAGCAAAATGAACAATAACACCGCACAGTTTATCACCGACTGCAGTAACTGTGGTGGCAGTCATGGGGTAAATAGACACAAATGCCCTGCTTTTGGACAGCAGTGCAATGGATGTAAGAAGATGAACCACTTCAGAAAGTGTTGCAGGTCCAGGCCACAGTTTGACAGGCCACAGTTTGAGAGGCAGGGACAAAGGAAGTCTGTCCACCAAGTAGACACTGACAGCACAGCAGCAAGTGACAGTGAAATTTACTATGTTAATGGTATTACACTGGACATACCTGTCGACTCAACTGTCACCCAAACACATGAAAAGGATGAGGTTTTTGCTACAATAACAATTAATGACACTTCAGTTGAGATGAAGGTGGACACAGGTGCTAAATGCAATGTCCTCTCAGCAGAGACTTTTGAACATGTGAGACAAAATGAACAAATAAAGCCCTGCAGCAAACCCACCAACCTTGTCGCATATGGTGGCAGTAAGATCAAAACTGCTGGATGTGTTAACCTATGCTGCCACCTAGGGAGCAAACAGTATACTGTACCTTTCTTCATTATCCATGAGACTGTGTTACCACTTCTTGGACTAAATGCTTCACTGGAAATGGGACTTGTAACATTTAGCACACAGGTTCATCAGGTCAGTGTCAATACACCTGAAGGCTTCACGCAGCAAATTATACGTGAATATAATGAACTGTTCTCAAACGAGTTGGGCAAGCTCCCAGTTACATACTCAATGACTCTTGACCCAGAGGTGAAGCCAGTAATCCGCCCTGCTCACCGCATTCCAGTAGCCATGAAAGACAGGGTCAAAGCTGAATTAGACAGGATGCAAGAATTAGGTGTAATCACACCAGTATCTGATCCAACTGATTGGGTATCGTCCATGGTTGCCACCAACAAGAAAGACAAACAAGAGATCAGAATATGCATCAACCCCAAAGACCTCAACACTGCTCTGAAAAGACCACATCACCCAATGCGAACAGTAGATGACGTTGCATCACAGATGTCTAATGCTACTGTATTTTCAGTTCTGGATGCTAAGAACTCTTTCTGACAGATTTCATTGGACCGCAAGTCATCCCTGCTCACCACTTTCAGCACCTGTTTTGGTCGCTACAGGTTTCTCCGCATGCCATTCGGGATCAGCTCTGTGAGTGAGGTATTCCAGCGCACCATGGAACAGATTTTTGCTGGATACCCCTGCACCATCATCGTGGACGACATACTCATTGGTGGCAAGGACGTTGACGAGCATGATGCCAACCTACGAAAAGTACTCGACCGTGCTAAAGAGGTGAATCTAAAACTCAACTCTCTGAAATGCAAATTCAGGCTGAACCAAGTCAGCTATGTTGGACATGTGTTTACTGCTCAAGGGTTAAAGGCGGACCCATCAAAAACAAAGGCAATAAGTGACATGCCAGTGCCAACAGACATTTCAGCTTTACAAAGATTTCTCGGCATGGTCAACTACCTGGGAAAATTTATACCAGCCTACTGTGAAATTTCTGCTCCACTTCGGCAACTCACGCACAAAGACACAGAGTGGTTATGGAACGAACCACAGCAGCATGCTTTTGAGACATTAAAGGGACACATGTCCAACCCTCCAGTGCTCTCTTATTCCAATGTTCACAAACTTGTTACACTCACCTGTGATGCTTCACAATATGGACTTGGTGCAGCATGCATGCAGGAAGGCAAACCAGTAGCCTATGCTTCACGTACCCTGACAGACACTGAAACAAGGTATGCCCAAATTGAAAAAGAGCTGCTGGCTGTTGTTTTTGCATGCTCAAAATTTCATGACTACATCTATGGTAAACAAATAACTGTCGAAACTGACCATCAGCCTCTTGTGACAATAATAAAAAAGCCCATTCATGCAGCACCTGCCAGACTGCAATGGATGATGATGAGGCTCCAGAAATACAACATTAAGTCAGAGTCAGAGTCAGAGAGTCTTTATTGTCATTTGCACCGCATGTGGTACATGTGATGAAAACGAGATTATGTACACGGGGTCCCAGTTACATCCAACAACAAATGCAAGAGAAAAACAGTAATAACATCTAGAATTAACTAAGAAAAACATCAACTAGTAATACACTAAGCCCTAATGTAGTGGAAAAACATCATTATAAACAGCAGCACGAACATGAGTCTGTATGAGCAGATGGTCACAGATGAACACAGCAACAAGAAAACAGATCAGCATCAGCATGATGTGATATTTTGCAGTGTTTATTTTTATTTTATTTTTATTTATTTTCATGAGTCTAACAGCCTCAGGGTAGAAGCTGTTCCTCAGTCTAGTGGTTCTACATTTGATGCTCCTCAACCTCCGTCCTGAGGGGAGTGGGGCAAAGAGTGAGTGTGCTGGGTGAGTGAGGTCTTTCATGATGCAGGTGGCTCTTTTCCTGCATCTGGAGGTGTAAATGTCTGTGATGGTGGGGAGACTGACTCCAACAGACTTCTGTGCAGCCTTCACCACTCTCTGTAGAGCTTTCCTCTCTGCAACTGTGCAGCCTCCATGCCACACGTTGATGCTGGAGCACAGGACGCTCTCCACTGCACACCTGTAGAAGGAGGTGAGGACTGGGCTGCTCAGACCAGCTCGTCTCAGCCGTCTGAGGAAGTAGAGTCTCTGATGACCTTTCTTGATCAGGCTGGTGGTGTTGTTGCTCCAGCTGAGGTTATCATTCAAGTGTACACCCAAGTATTTGTAGCTGGAGACCACCTCCACTGCAGATCCACCTATGTTCAGTGGGGCGTGGGTGTGTTTGTTCCTTCTGAAGTCCACAATCATCTCCTTTGTCTTCTTCACATTCATGTGAAGATTATTCTCTTTGCACCAGCTCTCCAGGTGTTCCACCTCCTGTCTGTAGCTGGACTCATCATTGTTTGTGATGCATCCCACCACCGCTGTATCATCTGCAAACTTAACAATATGACAGCCTGGATGTGTGGCTGTACAATCATATGTGAG
>JBBPBX010000064.1:139768-152935 GCA_038048925.1 Garcialebias charrua | reverse complement strand
TATATATATATATATATATATTGAGCAATTTTATGAATAGTAAAAAAATCATGTCAGTGGACCTTTAAGCGAAACTTTAGTTGTGTAGCACTTTCATGTACGACAACCCAATGCGTTTTCCTGAAATAACAAAAATGCATAAAAACAAACAAACAAAATAAAATAACATGCACATGCAAATCCAGCTCTCATAAGCCTCCTTTGAAAACAGACACATTTGAGCATTTCTAATGGTCCATGTGAGGTTATTGTTCTGGCCCAGAACTATGCATGGCAAACATTTAGCTGCTCTAAAGTATTTCTTGCATGGATCATTTTAAACATTTATTTACATTTTCTGTATACATTTCCCCCAACACCAAGCTTTAAGTGTATTTTCACGACTGGTTGGTTTTGTTCTGATGAGTTGTAATGGATGTTTCCAGATGTTACTCCAGAGGCGCCTCCCAGCAGAGCACCGCAGGTCATTCTGCACCCGGTCCTTTGCGAACCCGGGTAAGTAGAATATTACAATGTCATCCGTCTACCCTCTCCATCTGTACCCTCCTGTCTGCCTGACTCCTCTGTCTCCTCCTCGCTCTTCTCTCTCCATCTCTGTGGCTGCTGGTCAGAGGTCAAGTCAAACTTATTGGAGCACAGATATTTGGGTGACGATTTCAATGCGAGGGACGACATGACGGCGACTCAGACTAATGTTAGCATGGCCTTTAGTTCACGCTACACTTGGGATGCCAAGTGGATTTTCAGCCATGCTTTGAGGAAGCCATTGGTCATGGGAAAGCACCGGAAAAGGAGGATAAGTGATGAGATGTTTTTTGACCCAGATGTTAAGTAGATTAGCATCTCAATTTATCTCGGGAAACTAGACCAGAAAGCCTTCACCTATCGGCTGACGATCAGCTGGGATGTTTCATGATCCGCACGGATCAATCATTAGTAGTTTTATTTTCTAAATATCATCACTGTCTCTGAACCAAAGCAAATCAAATTTTGTAATTTTTTTATTTGATGTGCAGTTGAATGCATAGATTGTGAAATGTTTGTTTAAGAATGAGCTGCGTTTGATATTTTCATGCCATAATTCTGAAACAGCTGCCGGCTTTGAGCTAAAACTGAGAAGTAATACTTCACAACGGAACAAAATATAGGTCTGGGAACAATAGTGTTGAAACATCCAACTAAGCTCTGTATGGGTTAGAAAATGACTGGATTGTTTGAGGTTTACTGACACAGTTATTACCACAGTCATCATAATGGGACACAGCAGATTATATTCTGCATTTTGGAGCCAAATTCAAACAATGTGATAATGCAGCAGATGAGCTTCACAGTTCAAAGTGCTAAATTATATGTTTTCACATTTAAATTTGGATGCTAAACAAAACCTTATATATGTTTTTTTTTTAGCAGGGATAACTATGATGAAACAGATTAAAACATAATCCCTTATGTGTACTTTGACATTCATATTACAGTACAGTTTGTTTACCTTCTTTCCTGGGTCATGTTTAGCTTTCTTTTTTAATTTAACTACATCTAAAGAAAAAAAATAATGTCACGTACTGACTAAAAAAATAAAACATTTAGCTCGGGCTGTGTAAGGGAAACCGTTTGCAATGAACAATTGTATGAAACAGTTTTATTAAACAAGCAAAGGATCATAAGTCGACACTTCTTGATGCAAATTTAAAAATTGTGCAATAAAAATCATTAAATGTAAGTGTAACGCATTTTGTTCAGGCATGTATTGTTTCAAGGGCCTAATTTAAATTATTCAAGTAAATGATGTTGTACATTAAACTAACTGTCATGGACAAAAACAAAATACCGTATTTTCAGACTATAAGGCACACTTATAATCCTTTAATTTTCGCAGAAATCAACAACGAGCCTTATATCTTAATTTTGGTTCTGCCTAATGACCTCAAACCGATTTTATGTGGTTATTGTGAATGTGTTGAATAAAGTTTGACTTATCAGACTGTTTTGTTTCGCTTAATGCGCCTTATAGTCCCAAAAATATGGTATGCCATATATCCCATCATTTCTTGAAGCTCACTCTTCAAATATGACCTATATCATTTTTCCCATTGTGACCAGTGAATTAATGCGTCACTCTTTACTCTGGTATCTTCAGAGCTCAGAAAAAAAAAAATACTTCTGTGTAGTTTTTATTTAAGTTGTAATATACAGCTAAATAAATAATTAAATGAGCTTGTGGAGGAGATAAATCTTTAAAAAACGATAACAGAGGCCAGAAAATAGCTTCATTGTAGATTGGAGTCTTTGAATCACTTTAAATTAATATTTCCCAATGTTTGTACTTTTTGACAAATGTAGCTTTGCTAAACAAGTTTGAAAACCCATATTTTAATCTGATTAATGTTATTGTTCCTCCTTACCTGCATCTTTGTATGCTCCTGTGGTAGCAGGTGGCAGATTTCTCTGGCCTTAATGGCTTCATTCCAGGGTTAATGAGGGCCTGTTTCAGACCTCAACGCCCTGCGGGATTCCCTCATTAGAGTAGATATCGAAGCGCTAGGTAGGAGACTTTGGCGCAGCAGGTATCACATTATTTTATAAGTTGTCTCACCTGTAGATAATATTCAGAGTACAGGGCTTCAAGTTTTAATGTAGCACAAAGAAATCGTTCGGGGTTACAGGCTAATGTAAGTGAAATGTGTTGGCTGGTTGGAAAAAAGAAGAGGGTTAATTTTAGTTATGTCACTACCACCCACTGTGTATGTAGGTGACAATGTACATGCTGAGGTCAAAAATTAATAGGGCCTCAGGGTGAAAATGCACTTTAAAGTAATAAAATGACACATAAAAAAAAAATCAAGGTCAGAAAAGGCAGTTTCTTCCATTTCATTCTCTTCACATTTTCACCATGAATCTGGTTGATGACATTGATGTCATTGTTCTTTTAGCTGCCTGTCCACTTCAGGTGATTTACTGAAGCTCAGCGAGTCTCTTTACTGTGATCTGAGCAACGCAGATATTAGGACCGGTACTTGATTTGTTAAAAGAAATGCATTCATCTAATTTACACACACACACCAAAAAATAATACCAGTAAATGAAAACAAAGCAATTGCTCTCCCACCTAGAATAAACCTAAAGTAGATAAATAAATATTTTATACTATCAAATTAAAAGCCCAACATGTATATTGTGAGATGTCATGCTCGGAGCATGTATTGGGGATCTTAGCTAATAGCACAATTATTTTATTATTTTATTTAACCGTTATTTATACAGATAGTCTCATTGAGTCATGAGGACTCTTTTTCAAGAGAGACCTGCTTGGGAGCAGATGGTGGATGGGGGTTAAGGACCTTGCTCAAGGGTCCAGGGTGGGGCAGGTGAGGGGTGTTTCACCTTTTCCATTCACATTTTGACGTCGTTGGTCCGGGGAGTAAAACCGGCGACCTTGTGATCACAGGCCCACCTTCTGTAACCTCTGCGCCACCACTCACCAATGAAATTAACTCCATATCTGTGGTACTGACTCAGTAACGGCCATTTTTGTGTTTCCTAAAGTTGTTGAGCTGTGTGACCACCTTGAGTTGAATTGACTTCAAAGACTATACAGTGTTAAATGTTCATCCAATTATTACTTTGAGAGTTTTATTAAAATCCATCCAGTGGTTTGAGAGACATTTTGCTAACACTACAGACAAACATCGGCAAAAAAACATTAATTACTCACTTACCGTATTTTTCAGACTATAAGGCACACTTAAAATCCTTTAATTGTTTTTATTTTTTTTTTACAAATCGACAGTGAGCCTTATATTCTGGTGCACCTCATGTATTAATAATTCTGATTGTGCTTACTGACTTCGAACCGATTTTATGTGGCACAACTGAACGATGTTGAAAGTTATTGTGAATCAGGGTATTATTGTGAATGAGTTGAATAAAGTTTGACTTATCTGTATTGTTTTGCTTAATGCACCTTATAGTCCAAAAAAACACGGTAGTCAGCGGATAATAAACAAAAGGTGCAACTTTAAAGTTCTGTTATTTGCCATGTTGTAGTGCCAGAATATACTTGTTCTGATGTTGATTTAAATAGCAGAAATAGTCTGAAGTTGCGAAAATGCCTCATTTCAAAACAACTGAAGTGGCTTCAATAAATGAACCTTGGATTTAACTAAAGGGTTTCTATCATTGCGATAGTCTTTGGTGTCTTTCTAGAAGCAGACTGAAAAGGTTTTTCACTCAAACACAGCTTTAGTCTCGTTCCACTCAGCTCAGATCAAATCTTTCTTTGCAGCATATTTATTTCTTTGCATTCTGGTGCACAGAACACATCACTGGAAGTAAAACAGTAAATATTTCAGCCTTTCAAACATTCTTAGACATTAACCGATTCAAAAGTCAGACCTCTCAAGAGTTTATCAGGTGCAATCAATCAGCAATCAGTGCAGGGGGGTGGGGGGTGTTCAGGATAAAACAACGGCACAGATTGCATTTCCATACAAAAGCAAAAAAGGCTCTGTAACATTCATACACATTAATCTAAATAGGTCAAATGCTTACTTATTAAAATGAAATAATACAAACATTGTGTTGATGCTGAAAGTTGTTTTAAAACGTCTGTCAGGTAAAGTCCAAATGATTTGAACTCTGAGTGTCAAATAAATAAAAACACTAGCTAAACAAGTAAAAAGAAGCTAAACACAGACTAAACGCAAAAAAATAAGTTAGCTAATTGTTGCAAAATGCTATCTGAAAGCATCAAAATGTTAGCTAAAGATAAAATTAGATATTCTGTATTTAAAAGTGAGAAGTAGCTAAATGCTAGCTAAAACTAAAAAGAGTAGCGAAAAGCGTAAAACAAAAATAAAGCAATAATGTTTTTGAAGGTGCTAAAGAGACTGTGAATGAAATAAATTGCTTTTCTGTGTTGTTCTCTTGAGATATTGTTTAAAATTAAAGTTAAATGTTTTCAAAAGTACAAAAGTTATACAAACCAAAAGTAACAGCATCACCGTCCAAACCCCAGCCGATTAAAGCAGATGGCCACTCATCCTGAGCCTGGTACTGCTGGAGTTTTTTTTTTTTTTTTCCTGTTAAAAGGGAGTTTTTCCTTCCCACTGTCTCCCTTGTGCTTGCTCAGGATGGGAGACTGTGATGAAGTGAAGATTCAACACAATCTGTTGACTTCCTTAAATAACTTACTTTTATAATGTATATGAATGGTTTTGTTCAGTGCCCTGAGATGACTTCTGTTGTGACTTGGCACTATATAATTAAACTGAATTTAACTGAATCACCTGAATAAGCCTAACGTTGGATATATGAATGGCTAAAATCATACAAAGCATGCAAAAAAAATAGATTGCAGAGAACGTATGAGAAAAAAACTAAACGAAGCTAAACAGGAAAACAATGTTGTTGTTGAACCCTGCATCAACATTCACACAATAATATATGCACTTATGTAAGGTGCCATGTACAGTATTGGACTTTACATACATTTTCTACTTGTCACTATGGCATGTTGAGAAGCCATTTGTGACCTTACAAAGAGCTGCTTAATAACCTTTATCTGAAAATTACTCATTTGAATCTCAAAAAGTTAAGAGTTTGAGTGAAACTCTCCCATCAGTTTTGTTTAAGGTTAGGTTAATACTATCTACTACCAGCAAGTCACTCCTTTGTTTACTGCCACTGCTCCCAGAGGGTGTAACAACTGTCAAACTTCCCACCGATTCAGGCCGATGTGATCATTTTTACAACAAAAAACAAACAAACACTACAATAAATAAAAAAACAATGTTAATTCAATTCAATTCAAAAAGACTTTATTAATCCCAGAGGAAAACTAAATGTTGTTGGAACTCATCATCCTGATTTCATTATAGTTGTTGTCTAAATAATGTCTTGTATGCTCATACGTTCAATCATATTAATTTAGTTTCAATTTTGTTCTTGCTTTTAGGAATGAGGGAAACCCTTTACTTCAAATCGAAGTGGAACCTACATCTGACGTGAGTTCTTCGTTTGTGATCCTTTTTTGTTGGATTGAGAATCAGAATCAGAATAAGCTTTATTATCGTTGTAGTGAAATACAGTGAGATTATGTTTGTACAGTCATCCGAAAGGTGGGCGGAGTGCGCGTTGCTGCTGCTCCTCGATAGCACGGCCCCTTATCCTTTTTCAGAATACTTTTTAAATAGAAAAGGCCATGAGGATGGATAGTGGTATTACACAAAAGATCTCCACATCTTGTCCTTATCAGGACACGATTTAAGACATCCAAAAACTTTACCAGCAAGCACATTTATAAAGACATTACATATGCATTTTGCTTTACATATATTTTGCTTAGGTTACACATATCCCAGGTGTTGCATGTCCTGGGCATGTAATTTTATTCAGGTCAGAGGGATGAGATGTTCAAAGGTTGGGAGGCTGATTGACTGCAGCTGTTGATCAATTAAAGCATGCTGTAGGTGGGGTGATGGCTCCCTGTATATTAGGTCCAAGCCACAGAAGCAGGAGGGAGATCCGAAGCCATAGCAGCAGAGAGTCCGTAGCTGATGAAGCCGAAAGAAGTAGCAGATGACAAAGCCGAGGAAGCCAAAAGAAGTTACAGAAGAAGCCAAATGTAGCAGCCAAATAAGATCCAAATGATGAAGCCGTGAGAAGAAGCCGAACGAAGTAGCTGAATGTAGCAGCCAAAGAAGATCCAAATGATAAAGCCGAATGAAGAAGCCGTGAGAAGCCAAAGAAGAAGTCGTGAGATAAGGAGAAGACCTGTTGTCGTTGTTGCTGAAGATGGAGGCGTGAGTGACCCGCTGGACTTGGAGCTTTTTTTTATTAACCATCCTGAAGCTGGAAAAAGACCTGGTGAGACCAACTGCTTTGTTTTTGCCTTTTTGTTTACATTAGGTGGGACCTTTTGAACTTAGTCCGGTACTCTCAGTAGCTTCGACGGCTCCATAGGAGTTGGCCCACTGAGGTACCTTTATGTTTATTTGAATTGGCTCATCAGGTCCGCCATTTATTTTATTACTTTTGTATCCTGTGGACACGGGGACACTGAGGGGCTTGGGCTCTCCTTTTGTTTTCTCCACAGAACATCTGCGGTGCACCCAGAAGACGTGCCGCTGGAGAGCTTTAAAAAAAAAAACTCTTTTTTTTAAAACACTCATTCTTTGTCTCATGTCCCTTAATATGCTACGTGCCTTTGGGTCGTAACACCAGGATAAATTCGATGTTGGTCTGCTTCAAGGCCAACCAGGGGAGTCAGATTCAGCTAAGCCACAATTATTATTATTTTTTTTTTCTTGTCAGTCCTGAGTATTCAGGTCCAGGTCTAACCAGGTCTCTCTTGTAAATGAGTTCTCGAGGCTCAATGAGATTAACCTGCCTAAATAAAGGTTGAATGAGTCCTGCTGGTGCTTTTGGCCAGATTTGTGGGCATTCCACTGGTCTCTGCTTATGAGCCCCCTCCAAAGGTTGTCCTCAACACGCTGACGAGTCCCAGAAGCCGCAGACCTGCGATTCTCACAAATCACTTCCATTTCATGGTTTAGTTCATAAATCAGCTGATTTTGAGTACAAAGTACTTGAAGCACAAACCAAACCTTAACAAATACTCAGCAGTTTTGCCATGGCCGAAACGGCTGCCACCGTCTTCTTCAATAGCCGATAACATAAGAACGGTTCCAATTATATAAACATCTTCGGTGTCTTCCTGATATAATACGGAAAAACACATCAGCTCCCAAACTCCCCACGGAGCCTTGACATATCCTGCCGTGTGCGTCTCAGCGGGCGCGAGGCCTCTCCAGGACCCTGTCGCTTTGTTGAAAAGATTTTATTGATTGTGTTGAAAGTCCAGCTGACCAGATGCATGGCTGTAGTTCACGTTTCGGAATAAAATATGAGCTCCAAAACGCAGACAGAGAGCAAAAAAAGCAAGAGGAGGACAGAAGAGCAGGAGAAGGAGGACAAAGCATCCACCTTGCACGAGAATGTGTGAGGAAAAAAAAGAGTTGAGTTCGTCATGTTGCTTTACTTTCTTTATGTTTTTGTCAGGGTGTGAAATTACTGATGAATATGAATGTCTGGGCGAGGGACAAAACAAATCTCCCACCATCACTTGTCACAATCATTTGCGTTGTTCTCTCATTTAGCATAATTTGTCTCCGCTCTCTGTGAAGCCTGCAGGTAAGTTATGCGTCAAAAGCGTTGAGATCGTGGCTCGTCGTTTGTTTCTGTAACAGCAATCGATTGGAAGAAAATGTTATGCAGATTGCCTTGAATAATATTCCAGCTGGCATCTTTAAATAGGTCATTTTCACTCTTTCAGTCCATTATATTTAAAATCAAATCAGTAAATCAGCCAGTTTTTCCCCTCTGGTTGTTTTCTCTTTTCATCTCCATTTCCTTCTGGCAACAACCTAAATAACAGTCTGCTTTTCAAACACAGTCAACCAGAGATAAAAAAAAAATACAATAAATTAATCTGTTGTGTTTTCACAAAACACTGCATAAAAACTTTTTATATTTATTATCAAACCATATTCAAAAGTGTCTGAAAATTTACAGATAAACGTTCTCATAGATATATATTTTTCCTGCAGTCCTAATTTAGATGGTTGATTTCAAACAAATCAAAGGCCTAACATTCCTTGAAGGAATGCATATCACCGGCCACCTTTCAAGACATCATTTTAAATTGAGATACTTTTAACTTATGTAAAAGGACAGAGTTATTGTCATTTTGGTCAAAGTTTATAAACACTAAAGCTTAAAGGTGGGGTGAAATGATGTTGGAACTATACATAAAGTGGCAGAGTAGCTACTCAGCTTTGATTTTTTTTGTACACAGATGCTTTGAATAATTAATATATAAAAGTATTTTTTAATCAAATAGTTCTCTGCAGTGTGTCGCAGTTTTTGGGTGGAGAAAGGAGGGGTCAAACGCTGACGCATTTTTAAGACGTAATGTATTGAACGCACATTGTAAATAACTATGGCAGAGAATATACAAACCGAGGAATTAAGCAATTTAAGTGAAGATTTGAGCGATTTGTCTTCAGTTTGGGAAGCCAAAGTTAGTTAGAGTGATGAACAAGAAACAGCTGGTTCTAATTTTAGGTCTGCAGCCGTATTTATTCAGTCCTTACCATTCAGTGAGCGAGGTGGTGCGAGGAGAAATCCGACATTCCAGATGAGCAAAGTTCCGAGGGTGAAGTGCTGGAACCCGATCGTAGTCGTCTACAGAGCTGGCGATGTTAGAACACCCAAATGCGACACAACATACCAGCATTTTTCTAGTTATACAAAAGAAAATAGGCGATATTGAAAACAATGACACTGCATGCTAATAACAGCGGCAGACAGAAACGTCATGTCTCTACGTCATGACGTCGCATGCGTAAGTACCCGGATGTCCCGTGACGAAACACGGCACCTATTTCAAAATCACTTTTAAATCAAATTTTCATTGGTTTATCATTTTGCTTGTAAAAACGAACATAGTTGAATGATACAACTTATATATGTTGTGACACTTTATGCATAGTTCCAAAATCATGTCACTCCACCTTTAAAGGTTATCGTGTGATCTGGTAGCCATTTTTGTGTTGCTGGTTGATTAGTTTTGGTGCCATTTGAATTGAATTGCCTCTAAAAATAATCAGTTGTAGATGTTCACCTAATGATTTCTTTCTGAAAATATTGTTGAGATCTACCTCTTAGTTTATGAGATATTTTGCACATGCACACACGGACATAGCATAAACATTAGTGTTGTTGACTTTGAGGGAGGACATCAGTACAAAACAGAAGTACCAGATAAACTATTTATAATAGTGCTTTAACACCACCTTATAGGTGCATATAAGGATATTTTACATGTTGTAAATGGCAAATCTTTAGTGCTGTGTATTGCAGATTCAAACAAATGCATTTGCCTTTACCATAGAATGAAGATGGCAACAACGAGGACTCTGGTGATGAGTTTGAGGAGATGAATTTGTCGCTCCTCTCAGCTCGCAACTTCCCACGCAAAGCCAGCCAGACCAGCATCTTCCTGCAGGAGTGGGACATCCCCTTTGAGCAGCTGGAGATCGGAGAGATGATCGGCAAAGGGCGCTTTGGCAAAGTGTTCCACGGACGCTGGCACGGAGAGGTCGCCATTCGTCTGATTGACATCGAGCGTGACAACGAGGATCAGCTGAAGGCCTTCAAACGGGAGGTCATGGCCTACCGCAACACTCGCCACGAGAATGTGGTTTTGTTTATGGGGGTTTGCATGAGCCCGCCACATCTGGCCATCATCACCAGGTAGGAAGAAAGATGTTACAGACTGTGTGAGACAAAAAAAAAAAACTGCAAAATTGAAGGCCTATCTTTCAAAGGATGGCATACCACCTGCCACTTTTCATTACAGGTTTTTAGTTAAAAATCAAATGTTGAGAAAGATGGAGTGTTAATGATTGTGTTCAAACAGCGAACATAAAATTTTTTGATCTCTCATAATCTGTTATTGCTGAGAATATGTGTTGGGAACGGCTGTCATATACTACTGTACCACAACAGAATTAACTATATCATTTCTGTAAAGGCTAAGGTGAATTAACTATGATACTGTAGTCCTTTTGAATTGGCAAAAAAAGCAATTAAAACAAATTTGATGATGAAAAAAAAACAGAATGTCAAATAAAATGTAAACAAAAATACAATTTATCATTGCGATAACAGTTTATAATCGGTGAAACAGCTTAATTACCACAACTGAAACAGTTCACTTTGGGACACCCAATTACAAAACTCACTTAAAAAAAAAGTAGGTCACCTGCTGCCCTTCATGCCAGAGGCATAGATCAAGATCGTCTTAGATTGGTAAATGAGAGAGTTGTTTCTATTTGGCAAATCTGGAAAAAACAAAATGAACAAACAAATAAACAAATAAGAAAGAAAATAACTAAGCGCTATCTAATGCAATATGGCTTGCTGCCATGATCAGATTTTGTGTTGGGAATGACTGCTACTACGTTATTTTTGTTAGCACAATATCTGTTGAGTTATTTATATTTGTGTATTGGCTTATTAGCTGTGTCAGCCACCTTAAATTGTACAACCGCCAAAACATGTATGCTGTAGATATATGTCTGATTATTACTTTCTGTAAGTTTCATTAAAACAGGTCCGGTGGTTCACGAGATATTTTGCTAACATACACACAGGATCAATTCCAACAGTTACCGCTGGAGTTTTAAGCAACAATTTTCTACATTGAAAAGCAATCGGGAGTATGCATTCTAGAAGGTTTTTCATCTACAACCACCATTGCACAATACAATTTTTATGAAAAAAAAAAAGTCCATTAAATTGTATCTATACTATGTTACTTATAAACCATATGGGTAATTCTGTCATGGTTTGAGGGTGATGTGGTTGAACCCAAATGTAGAATTAGTATGCAGCAGGCGGGCATATTGTGGAGTTCAAAAACTATACTTTACAAAAACTTACTACAATGAAACAAACCTAACTGGACTAACAGTCCTAACTCCAGGGCAAGATAAACAACAGAATGACTAGAATTTGAAAAGGGATTTTACATGCAGACACAAGATAATGACAAAGTTAAAGAAGACACCTGCTTCAAACGTTATCAACCATTAAATGCCGTTATTAGTTATTATCATCCCCATATGTAGCGGTCAGATTGCCCATCCTGTACCTCCTAGTAGGTTTAAAGGTACGTTATTAGCGTTGGTAGCGATGATAATAGGCTCCATTTTTAGCTTTGTTAGAGCTCATAATAGCTTCATGTGGTTAGGTTTATAGTAGAGGGTCTGGCGTTACGTTTAGAGTCTTGGTTAGGTTTAGGCACAAGGGTAAGTGGGTTAAGTTTAGGGTTGGTCCTCTGGGTCTGGTGTAAGGTTAGGTTTAGGAAAAGGTTTATATAAGCTGAAAAAAAAACATAAAAAGACACTTCCTGGTTTACCCCGGCGAGTCTCTGCCTATTATCAGCGATAATAACGATAATAACATACCTTTATACCTACTAGGAGGTAGGTGGGACAGTTTCACCGCTACATATGGGGTTGATAACAACTAATAATGGCCATTTAATGGACTGATAACATCCGAAGCCGCTCGGTAAGATATATTGATTGGTAAATTAGAACCAGGTCAAAGAAAAGCAAAACAAGCTTGCTAAAATAGGAAGGACCATACTAAGAAGTTATGAAAGCCAATATAACCAAGATAAGAAAAAACCCACAAAACCATCCAAACAGAAGACAAAAACCCACAAACTCCAACAAATTTATTTTATATTGATATGTTTGGTGTATGAAGACTATGACCAATAGTAGAATCTGAAGAAGATCATCAGACAACCTTTTGAAGGTCACTAGACTAGTCTGTCTTCTTTGTGGATTAGACTCAACAAGGCGTTGGGAACATTTCTCAGAGACTTTGGTTCGCGTTTGTTCTTAGCTGACATAAGTAGCACCCAGTGTAGTCTCCTGCTGCTGGAGCACATCTGCTTGAAGGTTGGATGTGTTGTGTATTCAGACATGGTATTTTACATACAGTACCTTGGTTGGAGCAAGTAGTTATTTGAGGTACTGTTGTTTTTCTAACATCATACCAGGCGGGTAGAACAGTGGCACAGTTGGTAGAGCTGCTGCCTCTCAACGAGCAGGTTACCCTGGTTCAAATCCCGGCCAGGGTCCTTTCTGAGTGGAGTTTGCATGTTCTCTCCGTGCATGGGTGGGTTCTCTCCAGGTACTCTGGTTTGTTCCCATAGACCAAAATCATGCATGTTAGTCTGATTGGTAACTCTAAATTGTCCCTAGGTGTGAGTGAGGGAGTGAATGGTTGTTTGCCTCATTTGCCTCTATGTGGCCCTGTGATGGACTTGTGACCTGTCCAGGGTGTCCCCTGCCTCTTGCACAGTGATGGCTGGGTATGGGCACCAGTGATCCCCGCGACTCAAAAAAGGAAGAAGCGGGTAATGATGGATGGATGGATCATACCAAGCTGTCCATTTTCCTCTGATTTCAATAAGAAATTTTTGTCCAGACATCTCTCATTCATATATATATACAGGTAGTCCCCGACTTACGAGCGAGTTCCGTCACTGGGGGGCGCTCGTAAGTCAAAAATTCGTAAGTAGGATCA
>JBBPBX010000064.1:110402-133808 GCA_038048925.1 Garcialebias charrua | reverse complement strand
TTTTATCCTACTCTTTCAGTTCAAACCAATACCCAGCTCTGCCGTAAAATCAATTCAAAATGAACTGCAATGATTTCCCACAAGGAGTACTTAAAGTTTGCATTGGTAAAAATAATAATGATTGCTTTTTCTTTTTCGACTTTCTTCTTTGTGACTGACTCTGGATTGATCCTGCAGAGCAGAATAGAAAATGTTTCATGCATTTGACGTCACCTGTGATGTCGCTGGGTTTCTTTGCATATGACGTACAAAACAATTACTTTATTTCAAAGCACTGGAAAAAAAATTCTGTGTGCTGCGTTTGTCTTGTTAGGTTTTCCAATACAGTATTATGTGTTGCATTGCCTTTATGCACATAAGCTGCATCTTTGTGTTTATGTAAAGAAATAAAGTTTAGCTGTTGTCATCTTTTTGGGAATGAGCATGAGCATGCTTCAGGTCCTTTGCTGGTCACCTGGTGAGGACAGGCAGGGTTTAAGTTTTTTATGTTGCTTGTTGTGAGGCTCTTTATCAAAACACAGCCATGATGCTACTCCTACAGGAATATGACAGTCTAACTGAAATGTAAGAATCAGGAATGCATTATGAGATTAAAGGCCTTGTGCTATGTAAAGGAATTCATCTCACCTGCCACCTTACAGGTCAGAGTTTTTGACTCTTATGTTGAGAAACATTGATCGAATTATAGCAATTTTTGTGTTGGGTTATGTTGATTGTCTGTTGGACTCATCTTAAATCTGACATACTTCAAAAAGTTCATTTTAGATGTACATCTAATGAAGAATTTGTCAAAATCTGTCTGGTAGTTTATGACATATTTTACTAACTAATAAACAGGGTAGACAACAACAGTTAATGCTAAGAGTTTATGCAACTACTTCACACAGTGGGTAGCACTTAAAGGAAGCTTTGTAAGTCATATTACAACTGCACCCTATTTTGGGAGAACATTTGTTATTATCTAAATTACATTAATAACGTCTAAATTGTGGTCATTTTTGTGTTACTTGAGGTCAGTTTGCTGTCGTGGCCGTCATGAAGTGGGTTGGCTCCAAATCTCCAGATCTCGCAAAATCTGTTAGGGCTCAAAATATGTGAGGACCAGTCTCAGATACTACCACACCAAGTTCTAGGTCAGCATTTTACAAATATAAAATACAAATATAAAACTTGGTGTCTAAAGTCTGTTGACTCTGGCATTCATATCTAAATGAGCTGACTCCAAAAGTAGATTTACATTCAATCATTGTTTACTGCATGATTCATTAAAATCTCCACAGTTGCTCAACGAGATGTTTTAGTAACAGCCGTGCAAAAACATAAACAGCAGAATTATTTTGAAATAAAAAGTCTATGAATTTATAGGGTCTGCAAACAGATGGTGTAGACGTCCACAAGAGAGTTTGACAAACAGATGAAATGTGATCCTGATGGTAATTTAGCACTTCTTAGTGTCTACTTCAGTGTATTGTTCCTTGAAATAAGCAGATGTCATAAATCACAGTAATCCTGTGTTGTGTCCCCTGATCTTTACCCCCTCTGTCAGTTTGTGTAAAGGCAGGACACTTTACTCTGTGGTGCGGGATCCCAAGGTTGTCCTGGATGTTAACAAGACCCGACAGATTGCACAAGAGATGGTGAAGGTAAAATAAATCAGCATTGATTTCTCAGAGCATGTCAGCAGTGCACATCATATTACAGGACCGTCACATGTTTACACCATTATTCCTCAGGGGATGGGTTACCTCCATGCTAAGGGGATTTTACACAAAGATATGAAGTCCAAGAACGTGTTTTATGACAACGGCAAAATCGTCATCACTGACTTTGGACTTTTTACCATATCGGGAGTTCTGCAGGCTGGAAGGTATGTATGTGCAAAACACATCAGAAATGTGATCTGACATTAATCTTTGAGGTGGAGTCCTGATGTAGTAAAAGACTGACGTGTTAGCATCAAAATGCTCAATTAAGGCAATTTAATTTGCACACATGAACAAAGTGGCCATATCATTTAGAGTTTTTATGTAATTTCAGACATTTTTTAGTAATTCATTGCATATTTTAACACCATAGGCAAATTTTTCATATACTGTATTTTATCTGTAGCTGCTGAGCCCTGCTGTTTGTTACAGTTTTAAACATCTTCACACAAATTTGCACAGTTCAGTTGTGAAAAATACTGTAAATAACAAAAGATTACTTGCAGGTTATGAAAGAAAAAAACAGTTTTAATGAGAAAATTGTTGTTTTATTTTTGGTAACTTTATTTCTAAAACATGGTGAGAACAAGACAGCCATGTTATAACACGTTGTATTAAAAAGTCGTATAACTAATGATTCAAAAGAACATCTGCAACAACAACCTAGTTTTGTTTCACATTTTAGCATAAATTGTTTCTAGAAAATAGATCAATACAGGTCCCTATTATCAGACAACTAGATTTGAATTGGAGGTCTTGAGGTTTTGGCATCACATTATCTCCAAGCTCAAACCAAAAAGCACAAAATAAAGGTTGAACAGGAGATCATCTGTTTTAAGCTCACTAGAAATAGTCTCCTATCTAAAGCCCATCGAAATCCTCCATTAAGCTGACATTTGCCATTGCAATGGGCTAAAGCCAAAGATGGCTAAGGCAAAGGCTTACAAATGGCTAAATGTGCTAAAAAAATGCAATTAAATTGTAATGAAAGGTGCCTATAGTAAATGGGGCATAAATAAGAATTCATTTTATTGTTTTTTATTTGTATATTTTCAAAAATAGTTGAAATAGATGAATTTATACATCAAATAAAACAGGTTCTAATAAAATATTTGCTTCACATAATTTTTTCAAGTCATCAAAATGTAGGTCTAACATCGGTAAAAGTTTTAGAGAACATTTGAAAACTTTCTTCTATCTGTAATGCTTCTATAGCAGACGTGACTACTTTTATTTTATTTTACTGAAATGGTGGTAAACAGAGGCATTCAGGAGAGGAAAAAAAGGATCATGGACGAGAAGAGAAATCCATCATTGCTTGTATATATTTGTCAGTACAGACAGTCCAAACAGAAATGTCGCACAAGGAAAACGATGAATCACTGGTGTGATCAAAATAATACAAACTGCCTCTCACAACAGACAGAGGATATTTTCTGTAATTCTCTGTGACACGCAGAGCACACCAGTCATCCCGTATTGTGTGCACTCAAGATTGACCTAAAGAGACTTCATCTTTCATCGGTGTCCAAGAAAATGTTTGGAGGTTGTGAAATCTGGAATGACACCAGTAGGAAACCCACAGGAACCATCTTAATATACCACATCCTGCAAGCACAGGAAAACAAATAAATGGATGTAATTATACCACCGTGTATAATTGGCAGATTACATGCAACAGGTGAATTTACCTTAAATATGCCAGTAATATATCTACACAAAACATTCAGGTCTATTCACTGCAGATATTTTAACATGTTCCACACATGTTACTAATTTCTCCTTTTCAAAATGGTCACACTGTTGGTTGTTTTCATTTAAAACCGGTATAATTATGCACATGTTTAACTAAACCCCAATAAATTGCATCAATATCACCTAGCAACAAGTCAGCACTTGAAAGGAATCAGGTATGAAACCATTTTATATTTAAGAAATGGCATTTTGTTTCTGTGACTGTGCATCAACAGCCAAGGTGCAGGAGCTTCAGTTTCAAGAAGTTGGGACATTGTATATACCAGTGTTTTTCAACCACTGTTAGTGTGCCACAAGTGATCATCAGGTGTGCCGTGGAAATTATCCAATTTCACTTAACTGGTCTAAAAAGATTTTTTGAAAACGAATTAATTATCTAATAATATGCCATTTTCGAGTGTCTGTGCTGTAGTAGTGTCTAGCGGCGTAATCATGTAATTTCCTTAGCGCTAGATAGATGGCCGTATGGAACATAGCATTGCACATTAAAACAAGAGAAGTAGTGATGCATGAGCGTGACATGTACCGTAGCAGTGACCGCATTGCATTATAGCTAGCTGCTAGCAAGACTATGACAGTGATGGAAAAGTTTTTGAAAAGAAAAAATACTAACTCCGATCTGGTCCCTGGACAAAATTCGGACCCAGATGTAGGCCCTAGTATAAGTGGATATCAGAAGAAGGCAGATACCGTGAGCTCGAGACAGTACAGTGAGAGTTACATTTCATTTGGATTTACGTTTACCGGGGACGCAACGGCACCGACTCCGTTGTGCTTGGTATGCGTTGAGAAGCTATCCAACACTTCTTTGGTAAGTTTGTAAAACACTGAAGTTTTCTACAACCTCTTTAAATTTAAGACCACATTGTCGTGGCACTGTTCGGTGTATTTTTGAAGACATGTCAAGTGCAATTTGAAATAAGAAATATAAAATATGATAAAAATACATTTTTGTGTTTATTTCATTCCTATTCAAGACACTTTGATAAGAATGACTATATATTTAATATAGGCAGATACAGAGTATCGTTGTTTACAATTTTGGTTGGTGGTGTGCCTCGTGATGTTTTCAATGAAAACACTGTGCCTAGGCTCAAAAAAGGTTGAAAAACACTGGTTTATACTGCAAAATGACAGAATGAAATAATTGCCAGATCTTTTTTCCCGGTGCCGAAAAACAGCCGACAAAATTCACACAGTGACTACAGAGCTGTGTCCTTGACATCACGTCATGAAGTTGATGGAGAGGCTGGTCAGATCTGTGGTGAAACCATACCTGGACCTCCTACAGTTTGCATACCAGCCATGCATTGGAGTTGACGCCATCATCTACCTGCTGCACAGAGCCACACCTGGACAGGACAGGCAGCACTAAAAGTCATGTTCTTCAACATTTCCAGTGCTTTCAACACCATAAGACCTACTCTACTCTGCATTAAGCTCCTGGACATGCAGGTGAAGGACTCGCTGGTCACCTGGATTAGGGACTACCTCACAGGTTGGCCACAGTATGTAAGGCTGCAGAACATCACCTAAGACACCAGACTGAGAAGCACAGGGGCTCCTCAGGGGACAATCCTCTCTCCATTTCTGTTCACCGTCTACACCTTAGACTTCAGGTACAACTCACAATCCTGCCATCTGCAGAAGTTCTCAGATGACTCTGCCATTGTGGGCTGCATCACTGGTGACCAGGGGCCTCATGTATCAAAAACCTGCGTGGATTTCCTACTGAAAAGTGACGTACGGTGAAATCCAGAAAAGTGTCTACGCACAAAAAGATCCAGATTTATCAAACTGTGCGTACACCTGAATCCACGCACATTCCTTTTGTACATCACAATTGACGTGGAACTGAGCGCACGTGAGACACCTCCCCTGACACGCCTACATTTACATATGTTAAACAGATGCAAATTACTTCCTGCATGTGTGAAGGACATGTTTGTTTGATCCCTGCGCGATCAGAAATCATTTCTAGATTCGGGAAAATAATGAATTCAATATAATATGAGTGAGGACAAACATCCTAAGTAAGAATAGTAATAAAATGTGTTCATCATGCAAAGAACGAGTGATTGTCGGTATTTGTGTGCGCGCGCACCCTGCTGTGGTGCGCGAACCGGCTCATTCATTCATTCTGTGTGGAAATATTAACTTTGCGCACGAGTTTATTACCATTATTACTGTAAACACAGAGGAACTTACTTGGATGTTTGCTAGAACATAGATCTTTGTTTATGTAGATGATGTGAAGAAACGAGTCTGTGCGTCTTGGTGGAGACTTTTCATGACATGATGTTGGAGTCTCCAGACGCAGCGCGCGCCCCGCAGCCCTGTGCGCAGTCTGTCTGTGAAGCTTTTGCTCTCCTACAAGTTATATAAGGTGTACTTTCACGTGTCATTTTGGAGAAATCTACAATAAACGCAGATAATGAAACACCTCCAGCTGCCGTGTCGACACCGGTGAGGGTGCGCGCGCGCTCCAAGCGCGACCACTCAGCCTTTGGAAACATATGGATGAGACCATTCCATTGGACATGATCCGGCTTTGTGTGGACTGGACTGCACAGTCCCGATCGACCTGCAGCTCCCTCTGTGGAACAGTTTGACCGCTGCTTCTGTATGCACGCGTGATGCACGGCTCCCCAGAGCGCAGCATGCAGTGCCAAACTGGAAAATTATTATTTCTGAAAACGGCTGATAAGCCATATCCTAGATCGGAAAACTATATCTGTTTCTAAATAAATGCTCTGCGTGTTACACTATTTATTATAACCTCCAGTAAGGCTGAATGAATCCGTTCCTGTTAAATTTATTTTTGGCACAACGTTGCGCGTCCTTTATTTCACTGCGTCATGTGGATGTAATACTTGTTAATCGTGTGTTTGGAGGGAATATTAATCATTTCACATCTTGAACTGTTAATAATAATAATAATAATAATAATAATAATAATAATAATGAATTCAATTTATAACGCACTTTTCATTAATGGAAATCTCAAAGTGCTACAAGGTGCAACATATTTGAATGTCAATAAGACAAATAATAAAACAATTAAAATCAACAACAGTATCAACTAAGATCAAAAGTAGAATCATGAGGAGTAAAGTATGCTCGGTTGAAAAGAAAGGTCTTCAAGCCGCTCTTAAAGTCAACCACAGACTGTGGGGCTTCAGTTTCTCTGAAACACCTGTAAGTGTCGCCAAAGGAACAAGAACCACAGAAACGTGCGTACGCCTGCTCGGGAGCTTGCGTGGATATGTACCTGGATGCGCATATATTCACGTTCAGTTCAGTTTTGATACATACGGGCTTTTGCGTGGGAAGTGACGTGCGCAATGTTTTTGTGCGCACGCATGGTTGATACATGAGGCCCCAGGAAGCTGAACGCAGAGGTGTGGTGGGCAGCTATGTGGAATGGTGTGGACAGAAAGAACTGGAACTCTATGTTATAAAAACTAAAAGAGTTGCAGGTGGACTACAGGAAGAAGATCAGGCCACCTTCAACTCTATCAACATCAAGGGTACTAAGGTGGACACTGTGGACTGCTACAAGTGCATGTGGGTCCACCTAGACAATAAACTGGACTGGCCAGCTAACACCAATACCCTGTACAAGAAAGGGCAGAGTCGCCTTTTTCTTCTGGGTCCTTTAACATCTACATGCCATACTATACCATTTAATTAATAGAGCACTTAAAACAGTGACAAGGCCAACCAAAGTGCTGTACAAACAACAGGCAACACATAGGCAACATACAAAATGAAGTAAAAAACAGAATATAGACATAAAATAAACGCAGATAATAAATATAACGACCAACCACAGATCATCTGGTGTTGAAAGCAACGGAATAGTAGTGGGTCTTTAAACAGGATTTGAAAACCCAGAGGGAGGGGGCCTGTCTGACGAGCAGAGGTAACTCGTTCCAAAGTCTTGGGCCTGCTCCAGAGAAGGCCCTGTCACCTCTGCACTCTGCAGGACCATGCTGCAGATGCTTTACCACCCGGTGGTCTCCAGCATCTTCTAAACCCAACAAAGCGAAGCTTTTAAAGGGCTCAGCTTACACTCATAGAATCTAAGGTTACAGTACGTAACCAACGTTTGTATGACACCAACACATCTCAAAAAGGCTAAGACCGGAGCAACACAAGGTTGTTAAAGTAAGTGGTACAAATAAAAAGCAGCAGGCGAGGAAGTTGATTGACTAAAGCTCAGAAAGAGATCTGGGTATAAAAAGAAAGTGAATCTCTCAAGATGAAAGTTTCTTTATTTGTCATTCACACATGTGGTACATGTAGTGGAACGAAATTGTGTACACAAGGTCCCAGTTACATCCAACCAAAGTATAAAATATAAAAGAAAAACAGTAATAAGATCTAAGATATGAACTAAGAAAAATGTTACACTAAAAATATGCTAAGCACCAGTAGCACAAGAACAATACGCTGAATAGCAGCATGAACATGAGTCTGTGTGAGCAACAGATTAGTACAAATGAACACAGGAGCATGAAACAGACCAGCAGCAACATGAAACGGATCAGTAGCAACATGAAACAGATAAGCAGCAACATGAAACAGATCAGCAGCAACATGAAACAGATCAGCAGCAACATGAAACAGATCAGCAGCAACATGAAACAGATCAGCAGCAACATGAAACAGATCAGCAGCAACATGAAACAGATCAGCAGCAACATGAAACAGATCAGCAGCAACATGAAACAGATCAGCAGCAACATGAAACAGATCAGCAGCAACATGAAACAGATCAGCAGCAACATGAAACAGATCAGCAGCAACATGAAACAGATCAGCAGCAACATGAAACAGATCAGCAGCAACATGAAACAGATCAGCAGCAACATGAAACAGATCAGCAGCAACATGAAACAGATCAGCAGCAACATGAAACAGATCAGCAGCAACATGAAAACAGATCAGCAGCAACATGAAACAGATCAGCAGCAACATGAAACAGATCAGCAGCAACATGAAACAGATCAGCAGCAACATGAAACAGATCAGCAGCAACATGAAACAGATCAGCAGCAACATGAAACAGATCAGCAGCAACATGAAACAGATCAGCAGCAACATGAAACAGATCAGCAGCAACATGAAACAGATCAGCAGCAACATGAAACAGATCAGCAGCAACATGAAACAGATCAGCAGCAACATGAAACAGATCAGCAGCAACATGAAACAGATCAGCAGCAACATGAAACAGATCAGCAGCAACATGAAACAGATCAGCAGCAACATGAAACAGATCAGCAGCAACATGAAACAGATCAGCAGCAACATGAAACAGATCAGCAGCAACATGAAACAGATCAGCAGCAACATGAAACAGATCAGCAGCAACATGAAACAGATCAGCAGCAACATGAAACAGATCAGCAGCAACATGAAACAGATCAGCAGCAACATGAAACAGATCAGCAGCAACATGAAACAGATCAGCAGCAACATGAAACAGATCAGCAGCAACATGAAACAGATCAGCAGCAACATGAAACAGATCAGCAGCAACATGAAACAGATCAGCAGCAACATGAAACAGATCAGCAGCAACATGAAACAGATCAGCAGCAACATGAAACAGATCAGCAGCAACATGAAACAGATCAGCAGCAACATGAAACAGATCAGCAGCAACATGAAACAGATCAGCAGCAACATGAAACAGATCAGCAGCAACATGAAACAGATCAGCAGCAACATGAAACAGATCAGCAGCAACATGAAACAGATCAGCAGCAACATGAAACAGATCAGCAGCAACATGAAACAGATCAGCAGCAACATGAAACAGATCAGCAGCAACATGAAACAGATCAGCAGCAACATGAAACAGATCAGCAGCAACATGAAACAGATCAGCAGCAACATGAAACAGATCAGCAGCAACATGAAACAGATCAGCAGCAACATGAAACAGATCAGCAGCAACATGAAACAGATCAGCAGCAACATGAAACAGATCAGCAGCAACATGAAACAGATCAGCAGCAACATGAAACAGATCAGCAGCAACATGAAACAGATCAGCAGCAACATGAAACAGATCAGCAGCAACATGAAACAGATCAGCAGCAACATGAAACAGATCAGCAGCAACATGAAACAGATCAGCAGCAACATGAAACAGATCAGCAGCAACATGAAACAGATCAGCAGCAACATGAAACAGATCAGCAGCAACATGAAACAGATCAGCAGCAACATGAAACAGATCAGCAGCAACATGAAACAGATCAGCAGCAACATGAAACAGATCAGCAGCAACATGAAACAGATCAGCAGCAACATGAAACAGATCAGCAGCAACATGAAACAGATCAGCAGCAACATGAAACAGATCAGCAGCAACATGAAACAGATCAGCAGCAACATGAAACAGATCAGCAGCAACATGAAACAGATCAGCAGCAACATGAAACAGATCAGCAGCAACATGAAACAGATCAGCAGCAACATGAAACAGATCAGCAGCAACATGAAACAGATCAGCAGCAACATGAAACAGATCAGCAGCAACATGAAACAGATCAGCAGCAACATGAAACAGATCAGCAGCAACATGAAACAGATCAGCAGCAACATGAAACAGATCAGCAGCAACATGAAACAGATCAGCAGCAACATGAAACAGATCAGCAGCAACATGAAACAGATCAGCAGCAACATGAAACAGATCAGCAGCAACATGAAACAGATCAGCAGCAACATGAAACAGATCAGCAGCAACATGAAACAGATCAGCAGCAACATGATGTGATTTTTCACAGTGATTATCCTGGTTAGAGATTCATGAGTCTAACAGCCTCAGGGTAGAAGCTGTTCCTCAGTCTAGTGGTTCTACACTTAATGCTCCTTAACCTCCTTCCTGAAGGGAGCGGGCCAAAAGTTGTGTGTGCTGGGTGAGTGGGGTCCTTCATGATGCAGGTGGCCCTCTTCCTGCATCTGGAGATGTAGATGTTTGTGATAATGGGGAGGCTGACTCAGAAGTAAAAATGGGCAGAGGTTCACCAGTCTGCCCAAAGACCAAAAAAAAAAAAAAAAACCACCCCACACCCCCAAAAATAAAAAATAAAAAGCTTTCTTTTTCATTCTGGCTACTAGGACTGAATAACAAAATATGTGTTCCTAATGCCAAGACTGTGGATCATGTCTTGTTTTAAAGAACTACAACAGGAGAGATGGACAGATAATAAAGTGTCTTTACTTCTCCTTTTCTTCACGTCATATTGCTTTACATATCAGCTGGCTTTTTTTATACACACTTTTATAACCAGTTTACTGTGAACAGCCTAACTCAGAGAGTTCGTACTTTGTCTTAAACTGTTCCCACAATGATGTGAAACAAACCTTTTTAACACGCCGGGCTTTTTACCCCTGCATTTAAACAGATTGTGGTAGCTGGACAGTATAAGCACTAATACATCACATTCTGCCTGTAGGTTTGAGTAATCCTTGTCAAGGCTTTACAGAGCGATGACAGATCAATAGCTAAACGCTGATGGATCCCGGTGAATCATCCTCTTCATATTTTCTCTCCGCAGCCGAAGAGAAGACAAACTGAGAATCCCCAACGGCTGGCTGTGTCACCTGGCCCCAGAAATAATCCAGCAGCTTTCTCCGGACACAGAGGAGGACAAGCTTCCTTTCTCCAAACAGTCCGACGTCTTTGCTTTTGGGTGCGTGTCCTCTAACCAGATGTCCTGCTTTGTTGTTTGTCCTGAAAGTGTTGGAGCCAGGATATTTATAGCAGAGTTGACGAACCCCAAGTATCTGGTTGGCTTGAAGGAACAGTTTTGTATGGTTTCTCAAAAAATAAAACAACTTGGGCGAGGGGTATTCCAAAAAGCGGGTTATACAAAACGTTAAGTTACTCTTTATGGAAAGGTTTATTTTAGTTAGTTAGTTAGTTTTTAAATACAAAAGTCAAGACCGCATTTTTCTCAAGCCTTTAAGGTGATCACACTGCTTCAGAAAGAAACGATTATATAAAAATAAAGAGAACAATTTATTGGGTTTCTGTACATTTCTTCTGCCCAGCTGGACAAAGGCTGATTGGTGGGTTGCTGGGTTTGGTTAACAAAATACTGCTGTGGTCAAAAAAAGCATTTTTTTCCACATTCATTTTTCTTAATACCTATACGATTAGATCAGAAAATTACTACTAACATACAGATTTTATTTTTTTTTTTAGCTATCAAATTATGGGCAGTAACATCTGTCCAAAGAAGCCGATTGGATAAATAAAGTTCCCATTTTAAATGACAGGCTTTATTTCTGGTTAATGTATGATAATAATTTGAAAGCAATTTAAAACACATTTCAAATCAATAAAAACAATTCATGGAGGGGTTAAAAGTTTGAATATTTGTGATAATAAATGTAATCGTTCAATTTGACAAATTACATCCACTTGATACGTTTCATATTTCCACTAAAGGACTTACAATTCTTCGTAAAATATGACACTGGTTTGCTCCTTGTCTTTTTAAAATATGACACATTTTGAGCCAACTTATTCTATACAGATTTATTTTCTGAGTGTCAATTTAGTCTCAAACCAAAGTCTGTCCTATCTCCTCCTTTAATGCCCAAATTTAAAGTGCTCTAAGTTGATTAAAAATCCCTTTGGCTCCAATTCCTCCTCCACAGCCATAACGGTTTCAATAGTGGCGGTTGATCCTGCTCTGTCAACTCCTAACACAATTGCATTTTCAGACGTTTCTCCATATGGAGACTTTTCATAGTTAGACAATATTCCAAAGGGAAGAGAAGTGCAGCGCTGGTGCACAATGTCCCGCTGCTCTGTTGGCCTTTGTATTACCTAGAGGTGACACCATTGGCTGTTATGCATATTCATCAACAATCAGCCGTCATTTTTTTCCCTTTACTCCTAGCAAGAATCTATTTTTATTCTACTCAAACTTGACGTGCAGGAGCAAAATGAACACGGCTTATTTGCACAGGGGAGGTGCTGTATACTAATTCAGCGTTAACCAAAATGAAGTCTCTAAATGAAGGGCAACAATGTTACAAGAAAATAGACATATTTCTGAACAGATCACAGTTTTTGGTTGCTTGTTGCCCGTTTGTGCTAAACTGAGCCTTTACAAAGGTCTTTTAAAGACAGTGAGGCAGCTCGGAGCGATGACCCACTCTACTCTGTCCTCACAGGACCATCTGGTACGAGCTACACGCACGTGAGTGGCCTTATAAGAATCAGCCTGCAGAGGTGATTATCTGGCAGATCGGCAGTGGCATGAAGCCCAACCTTGCCCAAACTGGCATGGGGAAGGAGATACTGGTAAGGACATTTTATGCTCCTTTTAGCACCAATTATGAATTAAGGTTTAAGTTCTTAATGAACTCTTTAGTCATTCTGCTCCCATACGGTGTATACAATTAAAACTTTAGCTTCGTATGAGCTGCCTGGCACTAGATTTTGAAAAGAGTATCCTAAGTTTTCAGAATGATGATAAATAATACAAGGCTTTGAAGAACACTCATAATTTAAAATTTGAGGTAAAACCTCTTTAAAATGACAATTATAAACCACAGTTTTTCTAATTTTGCTGAAATGAACTTCAGTGACCCTTCTGATAAAAAGGCGGGTTAGGTAAAATGTATTCTTGCTTCCATATAATTAAAACAGAGATTAAATTAGACTAAATTTACGTCAGAGCTGCGAAGTTGATTAAAATTGGCCTGTCGAAGGAAAATGTCTTAAATGAACGTTTAATGTTGAGAAAAAGGGAAGCGTAACTTTTTATATTGATGGTTACAAAATGTCAGGCTGTGCTCATGAGGAGACTGACTGTCAGCACAACATTAGAAAAACTTGTGATGTGCAATATTATTGTTAAATATTGTGATGACAATATCAGTTGTTATAAACCTACTAAAGTTTCCTCACTCCTTACTTTTGGTTCTGTCATAATTTAAACCAGACGATGGCATCAAGACAAGTGGGAGTCCATTGGATTGACCAGTTATGAGAATGTGTAACATAAATGCATGTTACTTAAAGGTCTACTGACATCATCTTACAAATTTGCATGAAATGATAGAAGATATATATATATATATATATTATCATTTTGTTTGCAAAAACGAACATAGTTGAATGATAAAATATATACATCTTCTATCATTTCATGCAAATTTGTAAGATGATGTCAGTGGACCTTTAAAATAAAAGTATAATCAAAAGCAATAAAAAAAGTCAAAATAGCAATAATAAATGTTACAGTTGCAAGGTTTTTAAAATGGTGGGTGTGATTCTTGTGATGGAGATGCTCTTAATGCCCTGCTGTCTGCTGATGTTAAATCTTCATCTCAGCTTGGTTCAGTTGGAACCTCATGCGAGCAGAAAGTAGAAGGGTATGTCCAGTGGAAAGACTGAACCTGTGATGCGTTGACCCGAGTCAAGCCAATGGAAAAAGACTATACATGTAACATGGAGGCCAGGAAGTTTAGCTCAGAGCTCAAGCTTCAAATAACCTGTCACACAACCAATATATAGTGCATTTAAGCTAATTTTACTACCAGTGAAATACTTATTTATACTAATTCATCTACTTGCGCCGCATTATTCTACCACTTTTACTACATTTCATGTGGATCTGAACATGTCATTGAATTGTTGACCTTGTATTAACCTGCATATTACTAATAAAAAAACATAACAAATACTTTTGTTCTATTTTTAGGCTGTTAGGTGTAAAAAGTTGTTTATTTGGACCCCTTATTTTTTTTATGTCATGTAAGGTACAAAGGTATAAAAGGTACAAAGGTACTTTATTTGCCATCTGGGTACAGACCAACAATCCAGACACATTGGAATTTTTGTGCAGAGCTCTTTCAGACATAAAAGACACTAAAATAAAAGTAATAATAATAATAATAATAAAGGGGATTTATATCTACACTGTACAGAAAGAAGTCACATGACAAGTGATGTTAGTGTTGTGTTATCATTGCACCATATTCAATTGTATTTTTTGCCATCAGTTTAACTGTCTGTGGCTGGGAAAAAAAAACAATTAAAAAACCTAGTACTATGGGTGATGATGCCACATAAGGTGTGCCATTAACCACTGCTGCTGAATGCGATGCAGTTTTAACTATATATGGATTTAATTGCCCTTTGGGATTAATAAAGTATTTTTGACTTGAATTGAATCAGTTGTGCAACACATTCATTCATAAGAAAGCTTGGAATAAGCCACCTTCCTATCTGTATTTTGTCTTTTGCAGGACATTTTGCTAATGTGCTGGACGAACAAGCAGGAAGAGCGACCCAGTTTCTCCAAGCTGGTAGATTTGCTGGAAAAGTTGCCAAAAAGGAATCGCCGCCTTTCCCACCCAGGCCACTTCTGGAAGTCAGCTGAGTATGTCAAATGAGTTAGGGCCATAAATAAAAAATAAAAAAAATAAAATAATCCGCCACCATAAAAAGCAGCCGCCATCACCCCACATAAACAACGCACCCCCTTAAAGAATGCACAGAATCCAAAAGCCAGCTGAGTGATGAAAACTGCCCATGCTGTGTGTATTTTTTTTTTGGAATGTCGGCATGTGTGTGTACAGATACGTTGACTGTCCAGTTTCTCGAAGCAGAGTCATGTTTGTTTGATTTAAAGCACACTATATCTTTTTTTTTCCTTTATCCTTTTTCTGAATGAATTTTCTTCATTATAATTATTTCTTTCTTGAATGTATCTTGCTTGTATCTTTTAGCAGATCATGCCATTTTGAAAAAGTTTGCGAGCAACTGTAAACATTGTTTCCATGTTATTTTCTGTTCAGAATGAATGTACCTGTTGCACATTTTCACAACATTGATCACTCCTTGTGTGTGTCAGTTGTGTAGACATTTTGTCAGCATTACCTCATGAATTCTCATGTACAAATGTCAACTTCATGTGTTTGCTCATCTTAAAATGTCTTCTCTACACACAATCATCTGAATGTGAAGAGGGCAGCGTCCCTGTTTGTGCAGGGCCGTGTTGGTGCGCTTATTTGGTGGGAAATTGAATTCTGATCAGCCTGGGCTCTGAATATTTCCTGTGAAGATGAAGCAGATGTTTGAACAATCACTGCATTTGAGCAGTTGGACCAGGATTCACTTGGATCCAAGAAACTTTTGACACTTGAAATGTATAACTCCATAGGTTTCAAACATGCTATCGCTGAGCCCTGTCCGCCAAGAGTTATAGAATTTAGCATAAAATAGGCAAATAGTTGCAAACCACAGGTGCTGGTCATAAAATGTGCATATCTCGAAATTTTGATTTATTTCAGTAATTCCATTCAAAAAGTGAAACTTGTATATTATATTTATTCATGACACACAGACTGATATATTTCACGATTATTTCTTTTAATATTGATGATTATAACTGAAAACTAATGAAAACCCCAAATTCAGTGTCTCAGAAAATTAGATTATTACTGAAGAGCAATAAAAAAGGGATTTTTAGAAATGTTGGCCAACTGAAAAGTATAAACATGAAAAGTATGAGCAGTACAGCACTTAATACTTAGTTGGGTCTCCTTTTGCCTGTATTACTGCAGCAATGTGGCGTGGCATGGAGTCGATCAGTCTGTGGCACTACTCGGGTGTTATGAGAGCCCAGGTTGAACTGATGGTGACCTTCAGCTCTTCTGAATTGTTGGGTCTGGCGTATCACATCTTCCTCTTCACAATACCCTGTACATTTTTATAGGGTTAAGGTCAGGCGAGTTTGTTGGCCAATTAAGAACAGGGATACCATGGTCCTTAAACCAGGCACTGGTATCTTTGGCACTGTGTGCTGGTGCCAAGTCCTGTTGGAAAATGAAATCGGCATCTCCATAAAGTTGGTCAGCAGCAGGAAGTAGGTGCTCTAAAACTTCCTGGTAGACGGTTGTGTTGACCTTGGACTTCAGAAAACACAGTGGACCAACACCAGCAGATGACATGGCACCCAAACCATCACTGACTGTGGAAACTTGACACTGGACCTCCAGCAACATGTATTCTGTGCCTCTCCTCTCTTCCTCCAGACTCTGGGACCTTGATTTCCAAAGGAAATGTAAAATTTACTTTCATCAGAGAACATAACTTTGGACCACTCAGCAGAAGTCCAGTCCTTTTTGTCCTTAGCCCAGGCAAGACACTTCTGATGCTGTCTCTTGTTCAAGAGTGGCTTGACACAAATAATGCAACAGCTGTGTCTTGCATACCTCTCTGTGTGGTGGTTCTTGAAGCAGTGACTCCAGCTGCAGTCCACTCTCCCCCACATTTTGGAATGGGTTTTGTTTTGCAATTCTTTCCTATCCTTATTGCTTGTACACTTTTTCTACCACATTGTTTCCTTCCCTTCACCTCTCTATTAATGTGCTTGGACACAGAGCTCTGTGAACAGCCAGCCTCTTTAGCAATGACCTTTTGTATCTTGCTCTCCTTGTGCGAGGTGTCAGTGATCGTCTTTTGGACAACTGTCAAGTCAGCAGTCTTCCCCATGATTGTGTAGCCTACAGATAAACTGAGACCATTTAAAGGCCTTTGCAGGTGTTTTGAGTTAAATAGCTGATTAGAGTTTTGCACCAAGTGTCTTCAATATTAAATATTTTGACAATATTCTAATTTTCAGAGATACTGGATTTGGGGTTTTCATTAGTTGTCAGTTATAATTATTAACATTAAAATAAATAAATGTGAAATATATCAGTCTGTGTGTAATGAATATGATATACATTTTCACTTTTTGAATGGAATTACTGAAATGAATCAACTTTTTCATGATATTCTACTTTTTTTGACCAGCACCTGTGTAGTGATGTTTTGTTATGTAGTCATTACAGTAATTTGTTATTTTTATTCCAAAAATATGAAAACTTCAAATGCACTTTTGTAATTTACACAAATTTATGAGCTACATAGGGACATTAAATAATTATTTTTTTGCAACAATGTGATAGTTTAATAGAAAGAGAAATGGTCCAACAGCTTCAAAACAGATGTTTAAAAATGTGGAGAGAAAAAAAATTGTGACCTGTGAAAATTGGGTCAGAGTTGGTAAACTGCAGTGTTGTAGTCACTTAGAAATGAACAATTTTAAAACCATTGTCCCTCATAAAAACAATTTTGATTCAAAACTACAATAACATAAACAATACAACTAGAATATGACATGCTAAGTTTCAGCTGATGCAATCTGAAAGAACTTGCTTCAGTGCTTCACAATAAAAGTCTCAAAAACACACAGAGTGCCTCAAAACTTAAAAAAAAAAAAAAAACATCCAATTTGTTGCTTGGTTCTAATACTCTTTCATACACAACTCTAAAATATATAATCTACCGGTAATGTTGATGGCACTAGTTAAACCTAGCTGCAACTGAATTTACTTTTAAGGTGTATAGTTTGAATAAAGTTTCAATTTTCTTCCTCATAATTGTTATGTAGGCATCAAAACATCCAATCAGAGACGTTTTAGTTAAAATAATCAGAAGGTGATGATGGAAATCCATGCTAATTAAACTTAGATGATCTAAAAAGCTTTGATTACGATTCATCAATTACGCTAAAAATCTTTTTTGAAAGTGACAAAGTCTGCAACTGTCAGCAATCCCATCTTTGTGTGGCATCAAGCAGAAGCTCATTTGGTATATTCATACATGTGTTATCATTAATAATTCCCATGTTTCCTCTTAAGCAGACAGCTGTGCTGATCATTTCAAACTTTATCTTTGTAATGAATAATGTCAGGTGTGAGCTAATCTAGCTTTGCCAGTGTCAAAGCAACGTCACAAAATTTCATCAGTTGATTTAGTCTTTAGAATACAGCTTTTTTTTCTTCCTGTGAGTAATGGGACATAAAAATCAAATGTGTCAATGAGTTGAGAAGCATAATAATAATAATAACAATAATGTGACTGGCTGATGGAATAACGCACAGCTTTAAAGGGAGAAACTGTTTTGTTCTAAACTTTATTTTCACATTTAATCCACTTTGTGCTTTATTTAACACAAAGTTACTCGGTTATTTAGTCTTGACTTAAAATAAACCTTTTAGATATTAGGTGTTTAGACATTAGGGCACATTTTAAGGTTATTTATTTATTTATTTATGTATTTATTTACGTATTTATTTATTCATTTCAGATTTAAAACAAGAAAGAGAAATTACAAATCACATAGAGAGAAAAAACTAAGGAGAAAAAAAACTAAAATGAAAGGTAGCAGAAGAAGAAAAAAATCTGATCATATCTGCCCCTTCTTAAAAACAAATTAAAGTCAAAAGTCAAAGTCAACTTTATTGTCAAAACTGCAATATGTACAGGACATACACAGGATTGAAATTGCATTTCTCTCTCAGTCCCTCGGTGCAACAGTAACCATTTAAACACTAAACACTAAAAAATTAATAAACAAGCATAAAATGAAATAATAAAAGTTTAATACTGTCCTGAGTTTTTTTGCATAGTAGTTTTTCATAGTACGGTAGTATAAAAGTATAAAATGTTTCACCAACACCAAAAACACCAACATTTAATAAACATAATCATAAAATGAAATAGGGTGTAATACTGTCCCGAAGTATAAAGTATAAAAAGTATATCTATAAAATAAATGAAGGTTCTGGCACAAATCAATTCAAAAAATGGTAATGGTAAATGGAGCTTATTTATATAGCGCTTTCCAGCCCCCTATCAGGGCCCCCAAAGTGCTTTACAATACCAACCATCCACCCATTCATACACACATTCATACACTGGTAGCGGCAGACTGCCATGCAAGGCGCTTTCCAGTCTTACCGGGAGCAACTCTGGGTTAAGTGTCTTGCCCAAGGACACAACGACACATGGTGTGGGGAACCGGGATTCGAACCGCCAACCTTCCGATCGGGGGACGACTGCCATTACTACTACGCCACGACCGTAGTGGTATTCAAAACAATGATCATCTATAAATAATACAACACAATAAATAACTCATCACAAATTTACATTTCTAGTACATTTCATATTACCTGTAACTAAAATTTATATATATCTTTTCAACAATTTAGTCTTTATCAATTACTTAAATATAGACATTGAGTTTACTTTTTACACCATTTTCCAAACTATTCCACATACTTATTCCTTATATTGAAGTAGACGGACCCTTTAAAATAGTTATGTACTGAGGTTTTACAAAAATGTCTGTTCCCTTTCAATTACAACAACTTTTCCGTTTTACAAAAAGTGTTTGAATTTTTGAAGGTAGAATAGAATTCTGAGCTTTTTACATTACTAACAGAATATTATAGTCCACCAAATCACAACACTTCAATAGTTTCAACTGATGAAATAACATACTTGAAGGATGACTGTAATACTTTCTTGTAATAATCCTTATAGTTCTTTTCTGTAGAATAAAAATAGGCTTAGTTATGGTTTTATTAATTTGTGATGTATATCTAATAATGTTAACAGGTCCTCTGGATGGATTCTTCTTTGTTGAAACATTTTGTCTTTTTCCAAAAAGATTTCCTCAGTCTGAAGAAGTCTGATGGATAACAGATAAAATGTTTCAACAAAGAAGACTCAACTTTATTAGATTTATCTACATGGATTATTGAGCATGCATCAGGACAATCTATGATAAATAAGACAACAAAGACAACAAGAGAAGTCCAATGGGACTTTTAAAAACATGCTTATTATTCTGATGCATGCTCAATAATCCAGGTAGAAAAATCTAAAAAAGCTAAGTCTGGTCCTCTGGACATTCAAAAAATAAAACAAAACAAAGCAAAAAAAATGTAGAAACGTTTCGTCTTTCGTCCGAAAGACTTCCTTATTTATAAGACTGAGCTGAACACAGCAACTCAGACTGAGGAAGTCTTTCGGACGAAAGACGAAACGTTTTTACATTTTTTTTGCTTTGTTTTGTTTTATTTTTTGAATGTCCAGAGGACCAGACTTAGCTTTTTTAGATGCTTATTATTATTTAAATAAGTGGGCTCATGTAAAGTGTAAATTATGTGACCGTTACACAATTTGCCTTAGAAACAAACAAAACATGTAGACTTGTACAAATAACTACATACAGCTAAGTATGGGCCGGTTTGATAACCTCGAGTAAAAATACCATGATTTCACGGTAATAATAAAACATTTATTTAAATGCATCACACAATTGTTTGAAAATAAATTTAAAATTAAATATATATTGGTGCAAGCTGAAACACCACAGTCAACAGGCTGTTTAATTTATTTTTTAACTACAGTAGATTCATAATCCTAAAGTACATTCTTGTATGCAAGTAAATGAAGTACTTGTACTTCTATTACTTTTCTGCTGTTCTGCTTTTTGTAAAGTAACTTTGAGAGCCTGACAAGGTGATTTTAACCAATACCGTATTTTTGGGGCTATAAGGCACAATTAAAATCCTTTAATTGTCTCAAAAATCAACAGTGAGCCTTATAATCCAGTATTTGTGTATTAATTCTTGTTGTGCTAACTGACCTTGAACCGATTTTATGTGGTACACGGCGCTCAAAAATCTGTCAAAATGAACTTGTTTCACTTATTGCGCTATAATCCAGTGCACCTTATGTATGAAAACAGACCCATTCACTGATATTCCGCTTTATAATCCGGTGCGCCTTATAGTCCAAAAAATATGGTACTTAAATTGGCTGTTAGCCTCCTTAGTCTATTGCAGGGGTCTGCAACCTACAACTATGTGGTCCTTGGTCTACGGCTCCTTGAATCTTTAACCAAACATAATGCAAAATGCATATTCATTGGGTTTCATACCCACAGTAAAGAAAAGGAAAATTTTTAGCACTTTTCTGGAAAGGTTTAAAATAAATTAGTAAAACAAGGAGAAAATAATGTTGATTAACTTTAGCTACATCATTTATCCAACTTCCTGCCTTGCAGTAGGATCTTTCTTTCAAATCCAGCAGAAATGATTTGAAGAAATATGATGAATACTTGATAGTTAGATGGACCTAATTAAAGTTAAAGTAAATAAAAGTTGTTTTTAAATAAAAAAATTAATGTCACATTTACACATCCAACACAATGGCCTTTTATTGAAACACACTTTAGATTCATGCTTTATTACTTTAAAGTGAGGTACATAATTTTTATTTATTTATTTTTTAATTAAAAGGAGGGCTCACATAAACATGCAGAGTTCAGGGTTATTAAAATAAAAAAATGACACTTTGTATCTAATGTCTTAATAAAATGTATTTAAAATTTGTATGATCCCCCGAATCATGTTTAATCTACACAGTAATAAATAATAGCCTACTTCATGTCTCATTGCAAATTAAAGGTGAATGGTTTTAAATCACAACTGATTTTAAAAAAAATTTGTTGTTCAATTACTATATTGATTCTCATTAAAAAAAGCTCAAATTTTTCCACTCTGAATATAATACAAACCTGCAATCAGGTGGACATTATAAAGGTCTCTGTGTTTAACTGCAAAATGATTTTCTTTTTAAATTAAATATGGCACTTTGTTCTCGCTATCCACTGACCGTTCTTTCTGACTACAACACTGCTAGACTTTTGCAGAGCACAAGATAAACCTAAATGTGCAATTATATCCCATTTACACAAATCTTTTGTACAAATGTTTTACTTTGCAATGAATCCAATTAAATATAATAATCTTAATAAACCATTAATTTAACATATCAGAAAATAATACATATCAAGATTCCTAAGCCCTACCCAGGTCATTTTTTACATCACGAACAATCAACATCTTTCCTGTAAAGTATATTTGATGTGTATGTTTTAGAGCTAGAGCAAACGTGTGTCATATTATTAAATATTATCATAAACTGTGACATCATTTGAGCTGTACACTGCTTTTAATCTCTACATCCACATCAGCTCAGTAGAGAAAATCCAGTCATGTGAAATATCAATTTTTCCACCTGACGATGGACACATCTGCCAGTTGTAGAACATACATACAATGTTCCTTTTCTTAAAAATGGTCTATTTAAATATTGTTGGTGAATGGTTTATTTTATTCATTTGTACTGTTAATGACTTTCAAGTGCATGAAAATGACTAATATTAATTCTTGAATTTAAAACTAGTCTTCACCAATATATAAATATATAAAAGGACGTGAGCATTTTTATTATTATTTTTTGGGGGATGACTTGTGCATTAAACTAATCCATCTCCTATTTTGCATCAAGCTTTGCAAGACCTTCCATCAACTTTGTCTGAGAGAATGATTGTCTTTGTTTAAGATTAATGTAAAATAAAACGGAAACTGGCATTTAAACAAAAGAGTTAAAACCTTTGTAAACACTAGTATTGACAACAACCTGACAGGAAAACAAAGTTATATTTGTGCCAAGTGTACATAACAGATTGTAGACTATGTTTTATCATCACCTGCTGTAATATTATATTTCTTGTGTTTTTTATTTTATTTATATTTTGTTTTGAATGTAAAAATGTGTTTTTGTTTCCTTTGTTTTTAATTGGTTCATAATAATTTATTTCTTCCATTTTCCTTTATCTTGCATAGATTGTGTTGTCTAGTTTTCTTGATTATGTCACTGTATTGTAGATAAAAGCTACCAAAAAGCTTGTATTTATTGACACCAGATGATCCATGGCTTAGTGATGAGTATATTTTGATCATGAGCTCTTATTTGCAGTCATTCTTTTCGAAGTGTATAAGAATAAAACAATGTTTTCATTTTAAATGTTTTCCATTTATTTTCTTCTTTTAATCAACTTTTATCCATATTTTGCTTTTGTTTTAGTCTCTGTGTGGTAGGGTTCCTTCAATGTATTTTAGAAATTAAAAAGAAAATATATATTGTTATTTTGAATCACAAAATAATATCTATCTATCCATCCATCCATCCATCCATCCATCCATCCAT
>JBBPBX010000064.1:96932-110363 GCA_038048925.1 Garcialebias charrua | reverse complement strand
TATATATATATATATATATATACAGTATATATATATATAAACTGTATATCTTTATTAACCAAATTTTAAACATTAAGTAGATCTATTGCATTTAATAAAAGAAACAAATGAATAAAATAAAAACAAGCAGGTGCTCTTAAGTTTTCTGAAATTTGCTTTTTATCAAATTCAAATCAATTTTGTCATTCTCATCAAATGTGGTACATGAGGTGCAACAAAATTGTGAACTCATGGTCCCAGTTGAACCCTAAAATAGAAAAAATATAAAGTGTAATAAACAATTTAAAAGGATCTTTTATGTTAAGCGAACACCAAATGGTATGCTGAGATCTAAGATATATGCTAAACAGTAATCATGTAAAACAATATGACATTGTGTTGAATAACAACATGTTGAATAACAATATGTTGAAATTTATTCCCAGCTGTTAAAATAGAGAAACACTTCAAATTGAAAGAATCTCAGTTTAAATAATAATAAAGACCTTATAATAAGTTTACATAAAAAAACACAAAAAAAACACTGATTACTACTAATTACTGTTCAGCTAACAGAATAATTGTATGTTGAAAGACATTTGTTGTTGACATGTAAACATGCTGATCACATGTTTACTTCTACTTGTTTCTTTTACTTTCTTTTTTATTTTATTTTGGCACAACTTTTAGCTAGTAAGGTGTAAAATACCATAACTATTTGACCAGTTTTTGGAAAGTAATGTGGGGTTGTCTGAGAGTTGTAAATACACAAAAATGCTCCATGAAAAGGTAACTTTTACGGTTCCATTTTCATCTGGTATTTTAATGCACGTGAATGATAGACATGAAAATCACAGCAGTTGAGTTTTTACAGTTTCTGACATCCTAGGATCACAGTGTGATTTTTAAAGAGTTAAGGCTAATGTTTAATAGAACATTTTAACTTGGCTTTAGCAGCCTCCATATTCCTAATTTATATGGAATTTAGTTTCATGCTGTAATTAAAAGTTAACAATTCAGATGTCCAACAGGTATACAATTAATTTCTACAATTTCAACCCATTCTTGCTCAGTTTTGTGTTCATGCAACTTGTTTTTTTTTAATCATGTAAAATGAATAGAACATTGCCTAAGTGGCAGTAGATGAGTTGGTTCTGCCAGCTCACGTTGAGTTTTACCTTTTTCCATTTACACCTGGCTGGAATCCAGAGACCTCTTGGACTCATTGCGTTTTACTAAATGTAAATTGAGTATTACATATGAGCCTTTCACTTCCCCACATTGTTCTCTGTTATTTAGCTTAAAGCTCATAATGCTTGTTTTTCAGAGAAGCACCAAGAATGTGCATCATTTACATTTGAAGGTTAGTTTCAAGCTCTAAAAGCAAACTGGAATTAGTGTCAGTGAAGCGGTTCAGCCGGTATAGAGCATGAGATTTTCATCTTCCATTTGATTCAGCTCTTCTGTGAACAAGCTGGCATGTTGATGAAAGTGTGGGCCTGCGTGTGTGTATGTTTGTGTCACCGTGTGTGTGTATTTCATCCACTGTCAGAACCGTGACTCCCTGCTTGAAGACACGGGGAGCTGGTGAGGGCAAGAAGCGGGAAAATGGAATGATAGATAAATAGATAGATAGAGCTCCAAATCTCTGCACGAGCCAGTCCTTCTGCTTCTTCTTCACCTTCACTTCTGAAGTTCAGCTTTAGCCACCGAAGCGCGAAAAATCCACACGAAGCCAATTTTTAACGGGCTGAAGCCCACCAGAGCATGACAACTTGGATTTATGGGGACATACTTTGAGGTGCTAGAACCCGATGTGGTTCAGTGAACTTTGTTTTACGTGACATAAAGGCTTAATAAACTATAAATAACATTATTTGTAGGGCAATAATTGTTTGTTGGCAAAATATGCCAAGCCTCTGGCATGAAAAATCTAAATTTAGTTGTAAAGATGTGCAACCTCTGAATAAATCATCTGAAAACAAGCAGCTGTCATTTCTAATGGCATCGAAACGGATGCTTGTACCATCAAGTAATACATATTTCAGTTCTTTACCACTAGAAATACAGTTGCAAATGGCATAATAAATGAAGTCCAGTTAATTTAAAATATTATTTTAATAATGATAACTGGGTAATAAAGCGACAAAGAAATTAAGATGCATATAAGTCGTGTACAAAAATATTTTCATGGGATTTTATAAGGTAAAAAAATCATGCTTGTTTTATTCCAGCTTTTTTTTAAAAAACCATTGTATTCTCAGAGCTGATTATAAAAATAATTTTCTTGAGAAACAGCAAGGCTGCATGTCCTAAAAGTTTTCTTTTGAATTTTTTTTTATACGGCAGATGAACAACGTTCCAAAATATTTCTTTTCACACAAACAAATACAATTTTAAACCAATATAACCAAATGAGACAAAACTTTATCACCGTTACTCGTGAAACAAAATGACTCATTTTAACTTAAAGTTGCAAAAGTTTGCACCTCTAAGACGGACTCCTGTCAACTGCAGCCTCGACGAAATGGAAAGTAGACAGATGTGTTGCTCTGACCTTCACAAGATGTTCACGGAGTTTCAAAACTGAATAGAAAGTAGATGATTTTAGAAAAATTACATCTTGTTGGCTTTAAAATTGAAACCGTAACAAAAGTATTGTGAAACCTACCAATCCATAGTCAGGGGCAATGAGTATAGACTAAGGAAATTAATGCTATAGTTAGAACAACACAAGTGACAGGAAATTGCTAAAAAAATATATTTAAAAAAGGAGGTTATATATTTCTAAACAGCTAACTTAGAGACAGTTTAGCTATTCTGCATGATCTCCAAGGACCATGTTCCTTTTAAGTCACCCATAAGTGTTATTATGCTCGAGATGCAGTTTGTTTGACCAGAGGTTTGGAAGGCAAACGGAGAAAATCAGAAGCATTGCATAGGCCAATAAAGAAAATGTCTCAAAGGTTCTGCCTTGCTGAGCCCAAAGTCGTGCCAGTTCGGAGATGCTTGGAAAGCCCTGGAGCCAAGAAACATATTGACAGCACCTGCATATTCATCACAATGAATCCCATGCAGCTGTTGGCCTCATTCAGTGAGCAACATTTTTTTAAACGCTAATGCCATGAATATTCGTCTTGTCAAATCAAAGGCAAACGTCATATTGACAGTACAACCAGATGCAGCCTGTCATATAGATTTGTGGGGGATGGGGATGTTTTTGGTGATGGAGCTGTGGCGATTTCACATGACGAGCAAAAAAACTGAGCGTGGTGTAGTCTGACAACTATTTGACAAACCTCACTAATTTAAACTGTACGTGACAAAAATACATTGTTCGTTATCCAAGAGGATGGAGGATGTGACCCTGTCGTTCACCCCCAGCAGGCCTCATGCTGGCCCATCTGGCAGACAATGAACGGGAAGTGTGAAATTCTGACATACTTTGTACTAAAGGTCTATTAATATTTTCATGATAGCAAAATTTAGATTTCCAATCTCCACAGTATGGGAAAAATTAATACAGTATAGGTTTTAAACGGATTAAAAATGAAAACTGTTCAAGTTTTGGCAATTAACGGAGCTGCTAATTCTTGGAATTTGTATGGTCATAATATTTTATAATTATATATTCAAACAAGATGTTTTGCATCTTATTTAAAACAACATATTCTTTTTTTTAAGGCAGCAAGGTGGCACAGTTGGTAGAGCTACTGCCGCTCAGTGAGCTGGTTGCCCTTGTTCAAATAGGTCCGGGAGGCCTTTCTGGGTGGAGATTGCATGTTCTCTCCGTGCATGTGTGGGTTTTCTCTGGGTACTCTGGTTTCCTCCCACAGACCAAAAGCATGCATGTTAGGCTGATTGGCAACTTTATTGATAGATTTGGTGGAAAGGAGAATGCTGCAGTTGGACGCATGGATGGATCATGGATGGATGAAAGTACACATGTTCCAACAAGAGTTGTATAAGCAATTTCCAAAATTATGGATAATCAGCATTTTGTAAGGTCCATTAAAAATCTTTTCATCAGTTATTTATTTTTTAAGAACGCGTCCATAGAAATAAAAAGTAATTGCACTTAAAAAATGCAAACTTTGATGGGAGTTTTGCAGAAACTTACATTCATGTAGAACAAAACAATTTGTTTTTCACACCCATGCACACCCACAGGGGTTGACATCTGCATTAAACCCATGAAACTTTGTGCATTAAGCAATTAAAGCACTCACTGAAGCAATATAACATGCAGTTTAGGTACAGTTTCAAATATGTATGTTGTTAATCAGAATGTGTTTGTTTGAGCTTAGACTGCTGACTGTGGTGTCCCACAGGGCTGCGTGTTAAGACAACTTTCAATTTAACATTGTTTTTGTTTTCCCTCCTTTCCTCTTCCTGCTTTAGGCTGTAATGGAGGCATCGACAGGACAATGTCTTTGCGTGAAGCTCATCCTCTGCTCTGCTTAAATCTGTTTCATCGCCCACCTGCCTGCTCTGCCACCCGCTCTGTCTTGCCCCACCTTGCTTCTACAACCTCCACTTTTCCTGCTGCTCCTTGCCACAGTTCTCAAACACACACATGCCTATGTATGTTTCTCTCCATGCCTGACTGGACCCTTTAGCGGTCAGTATTGGCCCACTTTGCCAGAGTGGGTGACAAACAAAGCCGCAGACTTTCATACAGAGAGGCCTTTCTCCACTCTATGCCTGAAGATAATTGTGATGATTGTGAAGCTTAGATCCCAAGAGACACATTCTCAACTGTTCACCAACAAACCTTCAATTAAAACATTTTGTTTTGCACCTGTGTTATTTTGACAAATTTCAAAGTAAATTTATCACTTTTTGAAGATCTCCACAGAATTCACCACAATAATATTCATGTTCTGAGTTTATTCCAGTGCATTTTCCAGTGTTATTGCGGTTTTATTGAGGATTTATTAGCTTAATCTTTAGGATTGTCTTTCCACTCTGAAATAAGCTTTTCTGCTTTTGGTACCTCAACGTAAACAAACTTGAAAATTCAAATTCTGCATTGGATTGTTATGCATGGCAACTGGATTTAAATGCTTATTTTTCTTCTATCAACTTCTGTGGGACTACAGTATCACAACAAAATTACATTGAAGGAAGTCTGGTCTTAAGGTTACAAAAGAAATCATTGGAATGTGATGCAAAGAGTACTGAACATTTTTTGTCTTTGGTTAGGCCTTGAAAACTATAAGTGAACAGATTTGTGAATAACACTCAATATTTACGGTAATACTTTATCACACTTAGAAAAGCACTGATATTGGGGTCCATAGAAGATGTGTACAGTCACTTTTCTTAGGACACCTCAGCACACTAGATTTAAGCAACAATACTTTTTATCATTAGGACGTAAAACTCTGATTTAAAAAAAGATTGCAATTTGGCATACCGTATTTTCCGCCGTACACGTCACATCACCGTATAAGTCGCATCAGTCCAAATATGTCTAATAAAGTGGGAAAAAAACATAAATATGTCAATTCAACATATAAGTCACATCTATTATGCATCACTGTTGATGCATCACGTTTGTTATGCGTTACAGTTGAGAACCCAGAAATGTGGACCAGTGTTGTGCCAAAAATTGATTTGGCAGCCGCGGGAGCATGCACGGAAGGACTTTCACAAGAATTTAACAAAATTAACACTTAAAAACAATTATTTGTTTGCTCAAAATTAGAACAAAGATGAGTCTCAGTCCAACTTTTCCTTAATAAATGCACTTTGATGGTCAAATCCGCTGCATTTCAAAAATCGATTTGCTGAAGCAGGAGCGCCCAGAGGGACAATTCGATGTGCATTTCTTTGAAATTTAACAAGATAAACACATAAAACAATTATTTGTTTGCTCATCATTATAGCAAGCGTGTGTCTCAGTTGAGCTTTTACTTAATAAATGCACTTCAATGGTCAAATTAGGTGCATTTTGCCGGGGCAGTGCAGCGAAATGAAGCTGATTTGACAAATCCTCCAGGCATGATCCCAGAGCTGGACTACGGTCACAGTTTATGTCAAGCCAATTGTGTCATTGATAGCCACTTTTACAATTACATGACACAATGGCATGCTACACTACTTGTGTGTCATCTAGTGTCTGAAAATGGTAGTGTTCAATATTTTCCATGTCCGAATTAATAAAAACAGTAATATCTCAGTCAAAAATTGGTTTATAAATATGGGAAAAAACATGAGTCGCTTCGGTGTTTAAGTTGCAGGGTATGCAAATTAGGCACAAAATTGCGACTTATAGGCTGGAAAATACGGTAAATTATATTTCTGCATGATCTTAATCCTGTTGTAACACATACAATGTTTGTAGATGGCTGCATTTAAATTTGATCAAGCACAAAACTGTTCTGTACATCAAAACAACGGAGTAATGAAACAAGCTCGGCAATGATATTGTTTCTAATTGTAATCAGGAAACAAAGAAATGTGTGAAAGCATCTTCATAGAGTCAATAATTCACCGTTCTTGTGATTTTTAAAACTGTCGAGCTGCGTGAGTGCTACAAGTAATGCCTGGCTGTAAATACATTTATTTCCTGCTGGTGGCCACTAAATGGCTACATATGCGCTGTCGAAGGTTAAGTGCCTTGTTTGGGGGCATCTCAGTTACTGGGGTTACAACATCTTTTCCTTGTTAGTGCCAGTTTTCACAGGTTTTTGTTAAATGTGTTCATGTTGAGAACTTTACTGGCTGCAGAACAGGAAACCAACAGTTCAATTTTATATAATCTTTAAACACTAAACACCTCTTTCAGTCAAATGCTTTGAATGGCACTGACAGAATGCTAAATTAATTCTAAACTGGTTTTTTTCACTAGGCAAGCATAAGCGACTTATTGCTTGTAAAAATTACAAAAGGACAGTGTGGCAAAGGAGGAAATCAGACAATGACAACAACAGCATCTCCTTTAAACTGATCTATTACATGGTCTGTTAACTTAGAAATCGGCACACGCATTTGTCTGAAGAGGGAAATTAATCTCTTCCAAATGAACGAGAAAGAAAAGAATGAATTCCAAAAATTCAATACCAACCACAAGAATGTTAAATACCTCTATTGATTTTCACAGCCAGTGGAAGAAATATGTTGTCTTTCCTGTGCTAAAGCATTGAATTGCTAAGGGATGGAAGTGTTTTTATTAATGTATATAGACACAGAAATCCAGACAGAGCATTTATATTTGTTTCTGGTAAAGACAATTGAGCTAATTGAGTTTTCAAAATCTTCCCTCACACACATGTGTGTAACAACATCAAGGCTATGCAATAAAGAAATAACAGAACACACACTTCAGTTTTTTACCAAAGTGATGATGTAATGTTACTCATTGACAATTCTTTTTACGGACGCAGCTAAATTACTTTGTACCCATTTGTTCAAGACAATAAATAAAACCCCACAAAATGGTCTCTGAAACAATTAACAACTGACAAAAACAAATTAATAAAACTGGCTCTGGCATAAAGGGCGGTACCCTTAATTGTTTTTGCACAACCCTTTGAGGCAATCAAGATTGCTTTTTGTAACCTACATGTCCACAGGTATTTGGCCCACTCCCAATGAGCAAACTGCCTCAGGTTTGAAGGTTTTTTTCTTCAGATTGCACATTTCAGATCAACAAAGTTCATGCTCAATCATCCAGGTATCAAATCCAACAATTCTCAGTAGGACAGTTTCTTTTTTTAAAGAGACGTTTCGCCCTCTGTCCGGAGGGCTTCATCAGTCTGAGGAGTTCCAGCAAACTGTTTCCCCACCAAGCAGTAAACTTCTTAAGTGGACCTACCAGTTTGCTGGAGCTAAGATGGTTCCTGGGGGTCGTCCTGTCCCCCATCAACTCCTCCCAGGCAGGCAGCCACAGCCAAAGTAGTTCAAGGAAAGAAAGTTCATGCTTGGTGGGGAAACAGTTTACTGGAACTCCTCAGATGGATGAAGCCCTCCGGATTGAGGGCGGAATGTCTCTACAAAAAAAAAAACTGTCCTGACCTGACTGAGAATTATTGGATTTGATACCTGGATGATTGAGCATGCACTTTGTTGCCTTGAACCACTTTGGCTGCTCATGATCAAACTACTCCAGATGCTTCTGGTTTGGAGGGTGTCTTCCCCGGACTGGATATTTCAGCTCCTTTCACAGATGCATACAGGTAGTCCCCGACTTACGACGCAGTTCCATTCCCACGCAGCGTCGTAACTCGAATTTCGACTTAAGTTGGAACATACGTACATACAAAAAATATAAAAATAAATATACAGTACTGTACAGTTACAAAGCACTTAGCCTATCCTAACACAGTTTTTAAAGATGAAGGAGTAAGTTGAATCATCTCCCTCCTTCCTAGCAGGCTCCATTCACATAAAGGGAGCTAGCTGGCTAACTAGCTTGCTGTACGGTGGCCTACCTCCGTTCGTTTTTTTTTTACGACGTAAAACCGCCGTCAGCTCGGTCCATCTGCCGGCTATCTGCCGTATTCCGTTGTAAATCTGCGGTCAATCTCTGTCCAGAGCGTTTAATCTCCGCCTGTACTGTACTTGTTCTGCCGTGAAGCTCCGTTCAGAGCGTGTCAAGCTACTGCTTCTGCCGTCAAAACCGGAAGGAACTTGGAACTCGGCTTTCAAAATAAAAGTTTTCAAAATAATATATATATATATATTTTTTTTTAATGGGAGGTGCGTTCGTAACCGCGAAACGTCGTAACTCGAGGCCGTCGTAAGTCGAGGACTACCTGTATTAAAATTTAAATCAAGGCTCATTAAGGGCTACTTCAGAAGAGTCTCATATGTTGTTCTCAACCATTCTTGGTTTCTTGTTTTTAGGTTGCGTCTTGTGTCATGATCTTGTTACCGGTAGTTGGACCTGTGAGCTGTGACCAGGCTTTCAGATACAGGGAGGAATGCCTTGATAGTCTTGAGATTTTATTGTATCGATTCAAGACACCCTGTTCCAGATGCAGCAAAGTAACCTCAGAGCAGAACTGAGCCTCCTCCATGTTTCACTTTTATTTTATATATTTTTATGCTTCATTAAGGGGTCTGTGGACATAACGTTGATGAGACTGTCCAATGGATTTTCTCCAAGAAGGTTTGTGGCTTTTTCACATGTGTTTTAGTTCATTCCAGTCTCACTTTTCTCTTTAGTTGCTTCAACATTGTTGTCCTTTGCGGTAGTTTATCAAATAATGGTCAAATCTGACACTGATATACAAAGTACCTTGACCTTGGAAGTCACCTATAATTCCTTTGGATGTTATTCTACATTCTTTGGTTACCATTATAGTATTTATCTCTTCAGTTTAGGGTAAACTTCTCTCTCGTGGACACTTCCTGGGGGGGGGGGGTCATCTACAGTCCGTGGACCTTAAACTTCATAATAATCTGTGCAGCTGTGGTCACAGGAGCTGATTGGATATGCTCTTGTAACCCTTACCTGTAACATGAAGCTCCTAAGAAAACTCTCCTTAGCTTTCCATGATCCACGTTTAAAGTGTTACACACAATGAGACCTTTAACACAGTGACTACTTTTTACCCTTTAAATAGACTGGTTGATCACGAGATTAAAGACACCTGAGAAGCTAATGACAGGACACGTATCAGTTTAACATGTTACTACTGTATGGTCAAAATATTTTCAGTCTTTTCAGTGAGTACCATATTTTGTCAAGGCCACTTTTATCAGTCGGTTTAGTAAAATCTTTCTATTGAAACAACTGAAAAGCAACAACTGAAGTTCATTAACAGATATTTTTTTGGGTCAATTTCAAGTTATTTCAGTGACCAATGTGGGGTTTCTTTTCTTTAAAGAAAGGGTAGAAACAAGCTTATCCACGTCTCTTATTTTATTTTCAAAGTTCTTTTAATTTTTGAAACGTGCAGCTTCGGCAAACAACCAAGCCTTGGTGTTATTTGTTGAAATTTGAGTTTCCAGAGGTGTTTTTGTGCAGTTTACTAGAACACTTGAAAGTATTTCCAACTTCACTTTATCAATATGAAGACTTCTCTTCTAAACCAATTTTTCCAACTCAGTGTTGAAGCGGTCAGTCTACTGTCACAGTAGATATATATGCTGCAAGGAAAACTTCATCCTTTGCTAAAAATAAAAATAAATCAAATATGAACATGCAAGTTTTGGGGAAAAAATGAATTGGAAATGCTTTATTTTTTCATTACCAGTTGCACTTATTTGTTTGAAAAGCTGTTTCTACGTCCATGTAAGAATGATAATTCCTATAACAAGCAAAGTAAGAGCCTGGGAAGGCCTTTGACATGGTTGCACACTGTGACAATATCAGCACAATTTTCATAACTGATGTGTTATGTTTTGTGGACTGTCAGATTGAATAATGGTGTGACATGTAAAGAAAGACCCGGCTTTTACCATGATCCATGGTGAAAAGGCTTGGAGGAGAAAAATTAACACCATGGAAGCCTATGTATTACATATGTGAAAGCTCTCCATTAGAGTTTTAACAAAAATGAAAAATGGAATCGAAATGTAATAGTTTCAAAAGTTTTTAAAGTTTTAACGGGGTCCTGTGGATTTAATGAGCAGATTGATTTTTTTTTTCTAACTTTGAATTTCTGCATCATCATTTAGGATGGTTTAAACTGGGGCCAAAACAGACAAGTAGTTCAGTTTCTCCACCTCTTAATCTTCCTAGAAAAGTGTTGCTAAGAGGGGTGCATGAAGATCAAACACAGTGGAAAGACCTAAAAAAAAATGAAGTGTGGAGAAATGTTAATTACAGATGAAGAAAGAAAGCATCAGACTGCAAAATGAGGTATTCTCAGCTCTCTTACTTGCCTAATCCCTCATATTAAAACAATATTTACAGAATCCAGGCAGTGTGAGACACCAGCTTTCCATGACAAACTCAGAAGAGTTCACGCAACTGAATAGATGCAAAAAAAATGCTTATATTTCAAATAATCTTGCAACAATAACATGGGATTAATTGAAAGAACTGGATACATGTGAGTTTTAGCATTCAAGTTCATCAACACCTATGATTTTAACAAAGAACAACCTTACAAACAGAAAAATACCCACTAGAAAACACCATAACATTGTCTCAGTGTGACTGTTATGTGGTACAAGGATGCACTGAAAGGGCTTCATATAATCTTGTCATTTTATTCCCCACAGGATTTTTTTTATGTCTAAAAAATGTTTTTGTCATCAAAACTCTAGAATGTACAGGCTGATGTCACAGGCAGCTTTTTCCCAAAAGGAAAAGCTAATCCAAAAGAAGAAAGTCTATCGTGAACATAAAGAGTAATCTCCTTAATGATTGCAATTTCTGAAACTGCTGATATAAATGTGCTTTGAATTTATTTTTTCTTTGAATTGATACAGTTTGCTGTAAAAGAGAAATATTTTTGGCGGGAGCTCATGCCCCCATACAGTAAACCATGTCAGTTCCTTATATATTTGTTGTGCTTTTGAAATGCTTTGCAGAAAAAAGAGTCATAATGCAAACCCATCACGCTTCCCGTGGCTGTGGTTATGACGAATCACATCTGCAACCTTATGCTCATCCTGCAATCATTTGTTCATCATTCTCACAATGCAGTCCTCATTCAAAAGAGCATATATGTCATTCAAGCTTGTAATGAATCTTCCATTTGTATATTTTGTACAGAAAAGTTTATAAAAAAAAGAAGAAAGTTTTCTACCCTTCCAGAAATTATTTAGTTTCTGCTGTTTGAATGTCAATGAATCCACATTTGCAGGCCTTGTTATAAAGTTTGTGTTTTTTGTGCAACATTTGAATATGTCCTGTCCAGAAGAGGGAACAAATAAATTAAAATTTAGGTGATAACTTTTTGTGTTGTGTGCATTTTGTGCTGATTACACAAGATGTTGTTTATTTACACACACAAAAAAACTGCAAGTACCAACATTGCAACAACTTTTTTAAATGAATTTGACTTCACTAAAATCATCCACATTGTGTTTAATAAGATTTTACCCCATTGCATCTGTCCCACAAGATGAGACTGTTGATTGTAAAATGCAAACAGCATGACTCACACTGTGCCCTGAGACATCATTAATGTGGCTATTAATGCAGCTTATGTTGCCTTGACGTAAAAAAAAGTTAATTTATTATTCTCTTGATATTGACCAAGGAGACAACTCAATTTCCTTTTATGTTTCTTTGTATTGCTCATGGCAGCAATGAAAACTGCAAACTTTTAATAACGACCCAGTCAGGACAAGTCTTTGCAGCATTTATTGTTGTAGGATATTCTGTCACAAATTATTCTCTATTTCATCAGAAGTATTTTATTTTTTGATTGAATGGAATATACACATGCAGGTAATTTATGCAAAAACAAATTGTTCATGTTATTCAAGTTTTAGTTCACTTACACTGGAGAAAACTCCATTTACATTATAGTTTACCAAAGAAAAGCAAATTTAGTTGTGCTACTGCTTTCAAAAAAAACATACAATCACAATCACAGAAATTGCCCTGATTAAAATTTTAAAAAATGAAAAACTTTGCGTTTTCCTGTTTTAACAAATTTGATTCAGGACCTTTGTATGGATTCTTCTTTGTTGAAATATTTAATTTATCCAAAATACTTCTTCAGTCTGAGGAGCTATAACAAACGTCTTATGAACAGCACATTCTCATGGTGGATCAACCAGATTATTCAGCTCTATTCCAGCTATTCACAGAGGGCTGAGTGATACTAGTAGCAATAACAGCATTGTAAGAGGGGGACAGTTGGACAGGGATGCCTCCACCTCTGTTTAATGATGGATGGGTTCCCTTCACAAAGATGGCCTCCTTCGCTCCTCTCTCAAACCATCGTTCCTCCCTATCAAGGATGTGAACATCTTCATCCCTGAAAGAGTGACCGCAGACGAGTGTCGACCGCAGAGTCCTGGCCTGATGATGTGAGTCTTGTAGCATAAATGAGTGATTGGAGGAAGAAGTGTGACACTTGCTCCTCACTTTACAGTATACTTTATTTTTCATTTACCTTAATGGATTATCAGGACACCTTTCAGAGTTTGTGTTATTTAGTCGAAGTTCATTAAACTGAAATAAATAGAACCTGTTCATCTTATTAAGGAAACCAAAACAAAGACAGAATTACAGATTGCAGAGGAGAAAATAAAATCAGTTGATAAAAAAAAAATTCTAAACCTCTGTTAGACTATTCATATTATGAGTAGCACATTGATTTGCTTATGAACGTCCATCAAATAAATGATTTTTAGTGGCAACTGGTATAGATGGATATATAAACCATCTCTGTTTTTTTTAAATAAAGTGAATGGAAATAAAGTAAAATAACGAAAAAGAGTGCTTCTGCTCCTAACTTATATTTTTACAAATCAATGGCTTTGACCAAATCTCTCTCTCTCTCTCTCTCTCTCTCTCTCTCTCTCTCTCTCTCT
>JBBPBX010000064.1:64105-96706 GCA_038048925.1 Garcialebias charrua | reverse complement strand
ATATATATATATATATATATATATATATATATATATATATATATATATATATATATATATATATATATAATATATATATATATATATATATATATATATATATATATATATATATATATATATATATATATATATATATATATATATATATATATATATATATATATATATATATATATATATATATATATATATATATATATATATATATATATATATATATATATATATATATATATATATATATATGAACAGCTGATAGCTTGATTGGTTTATCATTTCCTATTTTCTACAAACAAATAATGTGCCAATTACCAACTTTCTGTTAGGTCCTCACATAAAACATAAAATGTTCTTACTATATTCCTGACAAAGAAGTAAATTGATATAGATTCATCAACATTTTTTTATACACAGGTGAGTCCCACTGAGTCACGAGGATTCATGTACAACAAAGAACACATATGAGGTACGGACAACAATAAACAACATGCAATTAAAATAAATAGTGTTATAAAATAATAAAAAGCAAGGTGTCTTATAAAACAAAATAAAATACATGTACTAAAAACTAAAACATAAATACTTGATTTTTTTCTATTGAACTTATCAATTGTTTAAAATCTCATAAAGATATCAAAATGGAAAGCTTCAGGTCTTTTTACAAGATGTTCCAGGAGCAGAGTCAGGAAAGGCCTTTTGCTGAGTTCAGCAGGTAATGAATCCCCGAGTGTGCATGCCGTAACTGCACTGACGATGTGGTATGTGGGAGGTGATATAAGAAAGCTCTCTTGAAGATGAATATGCATTGTAAACAACAACACAATAAAATCTTGAGCAAAATAATTTCTGAAACCCAACAGTCGGAAGTTGGTTGATTGGACCAAATGCAGGTAAACGTGATGCAAATTTTACAATGAAGCTCAAAGGAACAGGTGAACAGTAAACTCAGTGCAGGGAAACAGGCAGCCTGATATAGAAAGGAGAAGAACCAGGAATATCAGTAGTGAAGAGGGTTATTGCTGCATGACAGGTGAGCTGATTACACATGAAGGACAGGTGTGTGTTGAGCTGGAACTAAAGAAACCCTAGCTCAATAGGCTTTCACACAAACACAAATAATAATCCATCCAGTTATTTTACAAGAACCTGCTTCTTCCTTTTTGGGTCACGGGGGGTCATTGGCGTCCATATTAGCAGTCACTGTGCGAGAGGTGGGGACACATTGGGCAAGTCCATCACTGGGCCACAAAATAACATATCAAAAATAAATCTAATATTTATTCTTAAAAGTATAAAACAAGAATGAAACTAAATATGAAAGTTTAGACTAAAATTTGACTTTATGACAATTTAAAGTTGCAAATATGAAACAAAAACTTATTTTTGTTGTTTGTTTTGGATTAGTGCAGCTCTTACTGTCAAGACTGAAAGCACAAACCAGCTACTCCTAATTCTGCCGCTGATTAATGCTGGTTTTCTATCCTATCACACACTTGATTATAGTTAATTACAGCTAATTGCAGTTATTTGGCTTCACATTGCCTTCACCTTGTGTTCATCAGGCCCTTGAAGAGGTGGCTTCAGTGAAAACCAGCAAGATTTCAAAGTCAGAAGATCATGTCAGAAAACTTAAAAAAATACAAATCTAAAACTGTAAATGCAGTTTTCAAAAACCTTTTAAACTTAATAATATGATGAAGAGATAAGTGGTGAAGTTGCACCCAAATGCAGGCAGGCACGAAGAGCTCAAAGTAAAATAAAACTTAACAACTTGCTAAATAAATCGTGAGGGGAAGCACCAGTGGGCACGAGGAGGACCAAGGCATCTGAAAGGATTTCAGAATAATTAACGGCTGGTGGATAGAAACAAGAGACCATTTAAATACAAAACTGAGTGAGAATGAAAGTGGAAACACCTGGACTGAATATTGACTGGAGACAGGTGAGGGTTGGCAGGCTGACTGGAAGAACACAGAGGAGACTTGCTGAGGGTAAATGGAAGATGGAACAAGAACCACAAAAATACCAAAGATCAAAACTGAACCGGAAAACAACAGAACCTAAAGAACAAAAATAAAGTCTTAAAAGAAAAACATATATACCGTACTACATGCAACCCAAAATCTGTGTATTATTTAGACACCAGGGGCCTCATGTATCAACGGTGCGTACGCACAAAAACCTTGCGTACGCCATTTTCCACGCAAAACTCTGTATGTATCAAAACAGAACTGAACGTGGAAATATGCGCAGCCCCACGCCAACTCCAGGGCTGGCGTACGCACGTTTCTGTGGTTTTGGTTCCATTGGCGACACTTAGAGGTGATTCTGAGAAACTGTTCATGATGTGAAAATTATTATTGTTCACACCAAACACACATGATTAACAATTATTACATCCACATGGACGCAATTAGATGAGTGGATACAAAAGCATGCGCAAAATAGTGGCAACAATATTGACAACAATGGCCTTACATAGGCGTAGCCAGAATTTTATGAGGGGCGGTTTGTTTATAATACATGTGGACCTTAAAATATAGACACGTCCAGGTAGCTCACTGGAAATGCAATGTGCCGTTAGCTGCTCCTAACCTTATCTAGACCTCGTGGGTTTGAATCCCACAAGGTATGACATTTTTCTTTTTTTAGATTATTTATTAATTCCTGATCAAAAAAACACAAGAAAACTATTTCCCCTTTCATTTCATGTATTGTTTTATTTCTTGTTATTTTGTAAATAGTTTTCTTGTGTTTTTTTAATCTGGAATGAATAAATAATCTAAAAGAAATAAAAAAAATGTCATACCTTGTGGGATTTGAACCCACAAGGTCTAGATAACGCTAGGAGCAGCTAACAGCACATTGCGTTTCCAGTGAGCTACCTGGACATGTCTATATTTTAAGGTCCACATTTATTATAAACAAACCGCTCCTCATAAAATTCTTTTTCCGTAGCTCTACCTCACTCAGAAGTGTCTCCAGTTCACAGTCCGTGAAGTTCCTCTTTTTTCCACGTTTCGACATGATTTGCAATAGAGCAAAGACGACATTCCTCTGGTGCAGGGCATATTTAAATGAATTTGCATATTTATATGGAGGCGTGTCAAAGGCGGAGTCGGCCACTCTCTCATGTGCGCTCAATTCCACGTTGATTGTGATGTACAAAAGCAATGTGCGTGGATTCCGGCGTACGCACCGTTTGATACATCTTGATTTTTTTGTGCGTATACGCCGTTTTCTGGATTTGACCGTACGTCACGTTTCAGTAAGAAGTCCAAGTTTTTGTACATGAGGCCCCAGTAATCTTATTCTATGGTAAAGGGAGTTTTGGCAACATTTTTGAAAGCCTAAATTAGAATATGTTCAAGTTCAAGAATCTTTATTATCTCCAAGGGGCAATTTGTTTCACAGTCAGTAGGCATATGAAACATTCGTACTAGACAAGACATTAAGACATTAAAGGTCCACTGACATCATCTTACAAATTTGCATGAAATGATAGACGAGATATATATATATTTTATCATTCAACTATGTTCGTTTTTGCAAACAAAATGATAAAATAAAGAAAATTCCTTCCAAACTGAGTCTGAAATGAAAAACAGCTTTTCTCTTTGAAAAATCCGACTACAAGCGAATGCAACATTTGTGACGTAGGAAGCAGGACCTTCAGTCTGCGTCTGCCATTAACGCAAATTCATTCTCAGGCAGATCGCCTTTTTTTTGTTGTTGTAAGACTTTAAAAATGCCGGTTCGGTGTGTCGCCTTTGGGTGTTCTAATATCATCAGTGAACAAGTGAGCCTTTTCACTTTCCCAAAAGATGTAAGACCTTCGTCAAAAATTTAATAAATAAAGCTGCACCCCCTCGGACTGAGCTCCCTGCTTCCTGAACAGGTAAGAGTCAAATACATACGGGTGCAGAGCTAAATTAGAACCTGCTGTTTCTGCTCATCTAACTTCCTGCTTCCAAAACTAAAGACAAATAGCTCAAATCTTAACTTAGATTGATAATTTTGTTGTTTTATTTCTTGTTCACATGAATATTTATATGGGGCGTTCTAAAGACATTCTTTCTCCTACGTCACAAATGTTGCATTCGCTTGTAGTCGGATTTTTCAGAGAAAAGCTGTTTTTCATTTCAGACTCAGTTTGGAAGGAATTTTCATTACTTTATAATTTTGTTTGCAAAAAAGAACATAGTTGAATGATAATATATATATATATATATATATATATATATATATATTTATATATATTTATATATATATATATATATTATCATTATATCATTATATCATTCATTATCGTGCAAATTTGTAAGATGATGTCAGTGGACCTTTAAAATAACAGAAATCATTGTTGTTCGTTGAGAAGCCTGATCTCTGCAGGGATGAATGAGTTTATCCGTCTGTTCATTCTAAATCTGAGCAGCAGAAGCCTGCGTCCAGATGGAAGCAACCTGAACTCACCATGGAGTGGTGATCAAGATATGCCAGATTCAGCCTGGCCTTGTTCATTGATCTCGCCTTGTGGAGGTCAGTGAGGTTCTGTAGGGCTATGTCAGCTGTTTTGCTGCACATCCTGACAATCCCCGAGAGTTTGTTCCTGTTTTTGCATGTTAAAAATACAAACCAACAGATGAAGGTGAAAGTTTAAATAGACTCAATAAAACAAGAATAAAACATCCATCCATCCATTATCTTTTACCCGCTTCTTCCATTTTTGGTTCACGGGGGTCGCTGGTGCCCATGTCCAGCAATCACTGTGCGAGGGGCGGGGTACACCCTGGATAGGTCGCAAGTCCATCACAGATGAATAAGACATTCTCATAAAAGTTGAATCAACACTAAAACCACAGAGCATCCAATAAAAATACCTTCTCTGTTGGGCCTTCTTACAAAGTACAAAGTGAGTTCACATGGGGGTCAAAGGTCAGTTAGTCATCAAGAACATCAATCCATCCTCTTTTTACCCGCTTCTTCCAGTTTTGGTCACCAGTGCCTATGTCCAGCTATATATGTGCGAGGGGCGGGGGACACCCAGGACAGGTCGCAAGTCCATCACAGGGACACATGGAGACAAACAACCGTTCACTTTCACACTCACACATAGGGAGAATTTAGAGTTACCAATCAGTCTAACATGCATGTTCTTGGTCTGTGGGAGGAAAGCAGAGTACCCGGTAACCCGGAGAAAACCCAGGCATGCATGGAGAGAACATGCAAACTCCACCCAGAAAGGCCCCCGGACCAGGATTTGAACCAGGGACCTGCTCGCTGAGAGGCAGCAGCTCTACCAGTTGTGCCACCGTGTTGCCTTCATCAAGACTAGTTCCCAGATATGTATAGTGATGCACCACATCAACAGCGTCACCGTTAATGACCAGAGGAGCAGCAACTGAAGAGTCTTTTCTAAAATTAATGGCCAGCCACTTTGTCTTAGGAACATTTAACTTTAAAAAGGAAGACTCACACCATTCAGTGAACTCCACGACCACAGGCCTGGGGTCTGGGTCATCACTGCTGAGAATGGACAGGATGACAGGGTCATCAGCTAACTTTAAAATGTGACACTGTGGGAACTGGCTGTGATAATCGTTTGTATACAAAATGATTAAAAGGGGCGATAGAACCAAGCCCTGAGGAGAACCAGTAGAGAACAGAAGGACATCAGAATATTAGTTTGTTGGATCAAATTTGACAGAGTTGCAGTTGAAAATGTTGCGGTTAAAAACAGGCTAATTAGTTTAAAGTCACTTTAATCAGCTTGTTTAATTAAGAAGAGTTCATTCAAGCTGTTTTATTCTTAAAAGGACAGGTGGGAAGCACAGTTTCCCCATTGTTCATGGCATTTTTTTTCTTTCATTATCTAACAAGTTTGAGGCAGGTCCTCTGAATGGATTCTTCTCGGTTGTGTCACCCCCACCCCCCCACAAGACGACTTCTGTTGTGATTTGGCACTATATAAATTAAAGCTGCAGTCTGTAGTTTTTCTAAAAATATATTTTTAACATATTTCTTCACTCTCTCACTATCTCCTGACAGACTGATATTAGACAAGTAATCTCTGAAAAAAACTATATTCCCCTTGACTCTCCAGGTGGTACTAAAAGAATTTCTAAAAAGTCACAGTGACCTGCCGTTAACCAGCCAATAAAAACAGAGCTTCTCACTTCTCACGCCCCTAACCCACACCCCCGCCTGACCCAGCCCCAGCGGCCGCGCAGGTTCTCGTTCAAAGGATTGCAAAGCGATAAAGGACTGTTTTGTATGTGATACAAATGTATTAAATTCCCCTTCTTCATCCCTGATCTGGATTTTTCTTTTGTTTTTTGGCCAAAAGTCAAGTGATCGCTTCCTCCTCCGCTGACTCCATGACTGAAATGAGGTAATGAGGATTTTACTTGATTTTATCACTTGTTTTATTTGTTGTAGCACTTTGAGATTTTTATTAATGAAAAGTGCGGTATAAATTGAATTCATTATTACTATTATTATTATTAAATGAATGAATTTGTCACGAGTGAATTAAACTCAGGTTCAACGTGGCTGTGCGAGGCTCTGCATATTTCCTGGTGTTCTTGTGTGCTGGACCAGCGCTCCATGTTTTTATTTTATTTTTTAGAACGTTTTATTAACATATAAACACAGAAAATCGCAGCGGCTGCGACAGGACATGCAGTGGAGGCGGAGCTAAGGAAGCTGAGCTGAAGTTCAGCAGAGCAAGGGGGAGCAGAGCCATATATGGCTCTGAGGGGGAGGGACCAGAAACGTGTCTCTGTTCAAAATGTTTCTAAGTTCCAGCGTGTTCAAAAAACTACAGACTGTAGCTTTAACTAAATTGAATAGTTTCATCTTTTAGCCAACAGAAAGCGTTCAGGGCTCTAACGATCAGGTGTCTGATGGTCTTACTTTTGTATGTGAACAACTAGTTCTGGATGTCTCCAGCAAACTGGTTGATCCACTATTAAGGTGCAGTTATAAGACTGTTTATAGCAGCTCTTTAGACTGAAGAAGTCTTTTGGATAAAAGACGAAACGTTTCAACAAAGAAGAATCCATCCAGAGGACTTGACTCAGCCTTGTTAGATTTATCTACTTGGCTTATTGAGCATGCATCAGGATCTTTCTGAGTTCGAATTTAGAAAGAATAAAGGGGTTGAATGTACACAGTAGTTTACATTAGGATAAAAACGTGAGTGTTGCAGTGGGCTTTCTTCTTATCTCACTAATGTAGTAAATGTTCAAAAAGAAGATGACGTGCAATAAAGAACTGAGATTCAAATCACGATAGGCTTGCAGAAAACGACATAACCCTCAGAGATTACAACACATTTATGAATGCAGGAGCCATAATGGCCGTTTGCAGTGTCCATATAAAGTTTTGGACCTCTTCAATGCAACAAATTCATGCCCTTTTTGGAAAGTTTTTTTACAAAATTGATTTAAAGTTGCAGACATCAATAGCTCCGGTGAGCTCATCGTCTCACTTATTGATTATGAATCTGAAATAGTGATACTCACACAGAGCCCATTATTGTGCTGCGCGCAAGTGATTTCAATATGTATTGAAGTTATGTTCTGAAATTCTAATCTGTTTTTGCAGCCTCGTCTGGATTATAATCCATCTGCCTATATCCGTCTCCAGAGGATGATCTGCGAGAAGCCAGAGAGGCAACTTGATCTCACCAATCAGGGACAACATTGAAAGGTTTTAGTGCAGAGAAAAACGATACATCTTTCTGATCAACCAGTTTCCTTTTAGTTCTCAAGAGGCTGCGGGAGTCATAAAAGGACACTTCATGTATTAAAGTGTTTATATGAAAACTCATGAACAATTCTTCTGGTTTTAAACAGTTCCTTTAAATTTCTATCTGCGGGTGACTCTTTTATTTTGCTAAGATTCATTACATGGACCAGGTGTGCAGGAAGTGTTTACCATGCAAAGCATTATGGGTACTGCCTTTAGGTCTTTCATTATAAACATTGTTTAGCAGTGGTAACTCCTGAGGCTTTTTTTTTTTTTTTGCAAGCAGGACTAAAACACACAACCATGGACAATGTTTTAAACAGTTTCTTGAACAAAATGCTCCAGGGTGGTTATTAAATAATTCGGAAAATTTTATACTGTTCTTGTCTAATAGTTATGGGGCGCCGTTTGTAAAGTTACTCAGTCAAAAATTTACAGCAATATTTTGGTTTATTTTGACTTTCAAAAGAAAAATGTATAGTTTTTGTTTTCAAAGTCATAATTTCAACATGTTGTACGTTTATAACCCTGATAATTCCAAACTAAATATTTAATTTATAAGCTAAATATTAGTTTACAAACTTGTAAGTTAAGCATTTAGTTAAAGATCCACTGACGTGATTTTTCTACTATTCATCAAATTGCTCAAAATATATATATTTTATCATTTAAATATGTTAGTTTTTGCAAACAAAATGATAAATCACTTTAATTTTGCTTTAAAAGTGATTTTGAACTTCAAGCCGTGTTTAATCATGGGAAATCCGTTTACACCTGAATGCACCATCTGTGACGTAATGTCCAGAGTGAGAGGCAGAGGGCTCCAGTCTCTTCAATAGCGGACATTTTAAAACTTGACTAATTTATCAATCTAGGTGAAGATTTGAGCTATTTGTCTTCATTTTGGGAAGCAGAAAATAGTTTGGGTGATGGAACAAGAAACAACAGGATCTAATTTAGGTCTGATGCTGTATCAGACTGACCTTCATGTGGAGCTGCGCACACCGTGACAAGCTCAGAGCTCTGCCTCAACTCTGGACATTACATCACAGATGGTGCGTTCGGGTGTAAACGGATTTCCCACGATTAAACACAGCTTGAAGTTCAAAATCACTTTTAAAGCAAAATTAAAGTGATTTATCATTTTGTTTGCAAAAACTAACATATTTAAATGATAAAATATATATATTTTGAGCAATTTGATGAATAGTAGAAAAATCACGTCAGTGGATCTTTAAGTATATTTTTTATGTATCTGTACTTTACTTAAGTAAAATTAAATGTGGGTACTTTTATTTTTACTGCACTACATTTTACATGAAGTATCTGTACTTTCTACTACACTACATTTCTATAATGTGTTGAGTTACAAGTTACATTCACGTTGTGGTTTTTTGATTTGTTGTTAGTTTGAAAGTAACTGATGTCGAAAGGGGAGTTGGTTCATTGAATCACTGCAAGGTGGACAGGTAACATCAGACCTGCTTTCAAGAAGAGCTGGACCAATGATGTATATTCTAGTACCGGTATATATGTCATTGATCTAGGAGCACCCACAGCACCACTAACACACCCAAATGAATTCCACCACAGAGATTCAGCCAGAAGATACACACCACCCATGGACTTATTGAAAGACTATTTGAAACCCATATAAAAATGGGTACCGTCTTTTTAAGAAACAGAGGTTAAGGAAGCTAGGTAGTCTACCTAGCCAATAGGAAGTTTTGTTTCCACTGTGCATAAACCAATCAGAAAGCAGACTGACGCAGTAGGTTCCGCCCATTTTTTTCCCGCTTCTGAAGCCGGATTGGTGTTGCGTCAGAGACCCACCAACGGTAGGAGATTGTCAAGCCGTGCAGCTTGACGGTCTGTGTGTTAAAACGGTTGAAATAAGGGATATGAACTTGAACAAAACCCTTTTTTAGACAGAATTGCTGTTTATCTTCGGACTTCTAAGCTGGAAGTTGTGAAGTGAGAAAAAAAAAAGACTGAACTCCAGTTTTCTGTCGAGCACTGTTAGAGTTTTCTTTGAAGTTCATCTCGTTCTCCGTTCAGCTGAAGTGCTCCACGTTCCGGACTGAAAGCCACCATAAGTGTTGCCCAAACGTGTCGCATTGAGATCGGTCAGTTTTTTTTTTTACACTGGATTGTTCCTGAGGTGGATTCCTCCTGTGACTTTGATGGCGAGCTTCCCACCTGGACTTAGAAAGAACTGGATCCCTTCTTTTCCATTTGGAGTCCTGCTGCACCCTGCGGTGTGGTAGGCTGTATCACTCTCATCTTCACACACATTTGGTTATGTGAACATTGACTGACATTGTTTATTTTTATTGTTTCATCCTGGACTTTTGAACAATACTTTTTGGACCAGTATTTATTTATTTATTTATTTATTTATGACATCGTAACAAACTGCTGTGTAGGAGAATTTCCTTATGTGAATGGTGTTGAGTTGAACCTAGATTGGAACTGAAATTGATTAATCTGTTTCCATTAATTTAGAATTCAGATTACCAGGGTGCACCCGAAAGATTTAAAGATAAGAATTAGCACTAGGCCTAGTAGTTGTATTATTTATTCTATTTTATTGTGTGTAATTTTATTTTCTTAATTGTTGTGTCCTGTACAGCTGTTGTCAAATTTTAAGGTTTATATTACTAAAGTCAGTTGTTATTTAAACTCACCCAACTGCCTATGTGTGTCATTTAAACACTCCACAGTGCTCCAGTAGTCGAACCTATTGGCCCATTCACTTAAATATACAGTATTTCTTCTCATATGTGTTACATTGAGTGTTGTGATAATAAGCACTCGAGTTGAAGTAGATGACAACTTGTTTTAATAACTGATAACAATGTTATAATACAGAGCAGTAACGGGTCCGAACCTGCCTTGTGCCCAAGCGTTAACCCAACAACGAGGTGCGCATGCGCAGACCCCAGAACTCCCCAGAACTACGGCAGCTGTGAAGGCTCAATATTACTGTGTGCACAGTCAATATTCTACATCCTTTCTCCTTAGCTCATGCCTAGCATCATAAATATTAAACAGTCACTTGTGCCGCCATTTCAACAGTAACATGCTAACTTGCAGTTTTTTTAATTTAATACCCAGACCTGATGATGAGAAAACACTTCATCACTATAAACCTAAACAAATAGATTGGATAACAAACATTGGATAACATTTCTTCTTTTTTTTTCTTTTTCTTTTTAAATAATCATAACAACATGAACAATACAGCCACATTGTAGGGCTATAGCAACAAAATACACAGTCAATGGCACTAGTCCAAATACTTGGGATTCGGTTTGCTGACACGGCCTGAGCGTGTCGTGTAGAGTTTGTTTGTCACCGGTGAGGATGGATTAGCAACCGGAACTTGGACCCCATAATACTCCGAGTCCACCTCCTGCCGCGTTTGTCCGGTGACGGCGATGGGCTTGCCTGGGACAGGGCCAGCACCCTGATCCAGAGAGTCGTCTGGATCAAACTCAGACGGAGGAGGCTCTGCCACAGGTAGGATGTGTTTCCTGTTCCTCCTATAGGTTTGTCCTTCCGACTGAACCAGATAAGACCTGGGCTCAGAGCACATTTCCTTGATGGTTCCCATGCGGTCATGACCCTTTGGTGTTTGTAGCCTGACAACTTGTCCATTCTCCAGTGGCTGAAGAGGTCAGCTCGTCCTGTCATAGTACGTCTTCTGTGCCAATCTTTTGTGGAGGAGTTGAGCACAGATGCCCTCAGGATTTTCTTCTTCCGGCACTCGGCAAGGCAGGTCGCATATCTTTCTGCTCTTCCCTCCCTAAGTTTTTCCTACTCCCTGCTTGCTTTTCGTCTCGTCTGCGACCCTTCAGCGCTCACTCGAACCAATATGGAATTAATAAATTGGGCTGTTTCTTCAATGGATAAGATTTTTTCCACGAAGCGGACCGTGCCAGGAGAAGCTGTCTGTCCCTCCGACACACACGCGGCTGGATACGTGATGGACTCGTGGGGTCAGTGGCAGCCCATGTGTCTGACCGTCTTAAGTGTCGAAGACGTGGAGGATTTGTGGATTATTGGATTATTGGTAGCAACTGCTCTGTTTTTTGGCGTAAGCGGAGTTGTTTGTTACTGGAAGCTGAGGGAGGCTTCGGCAGCTATCAGCGCGCTGTCGGCACTACCTGATCAGCAAAATTCTCTGAACCGGGCCGTGAGCTCCTCATCCCAGCTGTTGTATGAGCTCAATCGCTCGCTTGGAGCAGTGGTGGACCACCGCGCACCTGCTGTCCGTTTTGGGACTTGTTTACAGCCACCCCGGATCAATCAAGGGACAGATGGAAGTTCATGAAGCGGAGCGGAGCAGAACCACATATTTGGATTTCTTTCGGCCATGAAACAGCACCACAGACTTGAAGGCGGCAGTGGAAAAGAACACTGTGGTCTATTGGATAACAAACAAGAACATTATCTGGCTTCTGCACATGTCCTTGAAAAGTAGGCTGTGGGAAGCCATTCTCCTGGAGTGTGGAGCTGAAGAGTCCCCCCCTCCCCCTCCCCAGAGATTTCTGTGAAGCCTCAGATAACACCCAGCTGCACATCTGCTGAACTCTGTGTTTGTCTGAAATTACTCACAGACTCTATCTCCTTGCCTGCCGTCTCTCCATTTGTTATTGTAACTAAATGTGCTTTCTGATATGGTTTTTACTGGATCACGCGGTGTCTTGAAGACAAAATGTGATTCATCTTTTTTTAATATCAATGCTGTGAAACCCCGTGTCTTTGCCTGTTTTCCTGCTTTTGACCTTCATCTGGGGACAGATTGGGACTGGCCGCGCTATGAGCATATCATGTGTTGATAAACATATCATGTGTTGATAAACATGTCATGTGCTTTGTTGAGCTGCAGCTTTTTGCACTCATTCTCTCTCCTGGATGCTGTAACTACATATTTACGTTGTATTGGTGAAAATTGATGCAATGTTAATAAACCTTCTTGATTCTTGATTCTTGATTCTTGATCACACATGTCCGGTGCCAGCAGTTCCTTTGGGAGAGGAAGTGTGGTACGTGTTTGTCTCGACATGAGTCGTTGTGCCGGAGATCCCAGTGTGGTATCACGAGGTACATTCCTTAAGTTCAGCAGGCTGAGAAAAATGTCAGTTTTGTCTCTGTAAGACTTTTCCATGAGGCTTTTGGCACTGCGAACAGCTCTCTCAGCTAATCCATTGGACTGAGGGTACTCGGGGCTGCTCTTGACCAAAGTGAAGTCCCACTGTTTGGCAAAGTCTTTAAAGCGTTGGCTTGTAAACTGCCTGCCATTGTCTGATATAAGAGTGTGAGGTGCTCCATGGACTGCAAAATGACGTTTCAGCTTCCCAATGGCTGTAGCAGATGTGAGATCACGAAGCAGGTCAATCTCGAACCAGCCAGAGTATGAGTCGACGAGTACCAAGTAGTGTTTGCCATGCCACTCAAAGATGTCGGTGGCCACTATGGACCAGGGTAGCTCTGGAATGGGGTGCAGCTGCAGTGGCTCCTTCTGTTGATGCGGTTTAGTACTATTACATGCCGGGCATGTCTGTACTACCTCGTCAATGTCTCTTGTCATTGTGGGCCAGAACACTATGTCTCTTGCCCTGCGCTTGGTGGCCTCAGCACCTGGGTGTCCTCTGTGAAGTATGTCCACATACGTCTTCTGTAATGAGAGGGGAATTACAGTTCTCTGCCCCTTCATTACAATGCCCTCAACAACAGTGAGTTCATCCCTAAAGGGAAAGTATGGATGTGTTGCATTTGGAAGAGAACGCAGTTTGACGGGCCATCCATATTTGATGATGCCGGTGAGTGACTGGAGAGTTGGATCTGTAGCTGTGTGCTCTTTTAATTCTTCCAAACGAGCCGAAGATATGTAACTCACTAGCCTGGCCCTCGCCATTCCTACGCAGCTCCGTTCAATTCTCATTTCCCTTCACTGCTGGGTCTGGGACTTCTCCCATCCACAAGGATTTCTCCGGTAGATTTTTGACCGGACCAATCAGAGAACAGAAGGCGGAGTTTTGAACGACGTCGACTGACGTCGTCAGTTAAAATGGCTGCCGCCACGAAGGAATTTTCATCAAAACAAGGTAAAAAACTATTATTTCTTTGCTGAGAAAAAATATATTTCTTAGCTGACGTTATATCAGAAGTGTTCCTGAGCTTAACAGTTCCTAAATCAATTCACGAAATGGTCAAATCTGCTGGATTTAAATAGTTTCGGTTTGACATTTTCCAAACAGCCTCGGGTGCGCTACGAAAATAAATGATAAAAAATCGAATTTTATCTCAAATGTTTCATTTAGGCCAACAGTCAGTAAATTAGAGCCATATAATTACACACTGGTAGCAGAAAAAATATCCACCGAGTGGTTTCTGAGCTATTTATCTTATAGCCTGGACCTCGCCAGGCTAAACTAACAAAACTCTGCCTTCCGTTCTCTGATTGGTCCATTCAAAAATCTACCAGAGAAATCGCTGTCTATGGGACAAGTCCCAGACCCTAGTACAAAGCGAAGTGAAGTACAAGGGTCTGGTTTTAACCAGGCAAGTAACTCACAGACATCACGTCAAAATCATCCACTTCATTTGCATGTTGGGTGGTGCAGCTCCTCGGCACTCTTGACAGTGTGTCGGCCAGGTGCATTTGTTTGCCGCTCTTGTATACAAGGTTAATGTTGTATTTCTGCAGCCTCATCATCATCCTTTGCAGCCTGGCAGGTGCTACATGAATGGGCTTTTTTATTATTGTCACAAGAGGCTGATGATCAGTTTCAACGTTTGCCATAGATTTTGAGCATGCAAAAACAACAGCCAGCAGCTCTTTTTCGATTTGGGCATACCTTGTTTCAGGGTCTGTCAGGGTACGTGAAGCATAGGCTACTGGTTTGCCTTCCTACATGCACGTTGCACCAAGTCCATATTGTGAAGCATCACAGGTGAGTGTGACGGGTTTATGAACGTTGTAATAAGAGAGTACCGGAGGGTTGGACATGTGTCCCTTTAATGTCTCGAAAGCACGCTGCTGTGGTTCGTTCCATAACCACTCTGTGTCTTTGTGTGTGAGTTGCCGGAGTGGAGCAGAGATTTCACTGTAGGCTGGTATAAATTTTCCCAGGTAGTTGACCATGCCGAGAAACCTTTGTAAGGCTGAAATGTCCGTTGGCACTGGAATGTCACTTATTGCCTTTGTTTTTGATGGGTCAGCCTTTAAACCTTGAGCAGTAAACACGTGTCCAACATAGCTGACTTGGTTCAGTCTGAACTTGCATTTAAGAGAGTTGAGTTTTAGGTTTACCACTCTAGCACGGTCGAGTACTTTTCGTAGGTTGGCATCGTGCTCGTCAACGTCCTTGCCACCAATGAGTATGTCGTCCACGATGATGGCGCAGGGGTATCCAGCAAAAATCTGTTCCATGGTGCGCTGGAATACCTCACTCGCAGAGCTGATCCCAAACGGCATGCGTAGAAATCTGTAGCGACCAAAACAGGTGCTGAAAGTGGTGAGCAGGGATGACCTGCGGTCCAGTGAAATCTGCCAGAAGGAGTTCTTAGCATCCAGAACTGAAAATACAGTAGCATTAGACATCTGTGATGCAACGTCATCTACTGTACGCATTGGGTGATGTGGTCTTTTCAGAGCAGTGTTGAGGTCTTTGGGGTTGATGCATATTCTGATCTCTTGTTTGTCTTTCTTGTTGGTGGCAACCATGGACGACACCCAATCAGTTGGATCAGATACTGGTGTGATTACACCTAATTCTTGCATCCTGTCTAATTCAGCTTTGACTCTGTCTTTCATAGCTACTGGGATGCGGTGAGCAGGACGGATTACTGGCCTCACCTCTGGGTCAAGAGTCATTGAGTATGTAACTGGGAGCTTGACCAACTCATTTGAGAACAGTTCACTATATTCACGTCTAATTTGCTGTGTGAAGTCTTCAGGTGTGTTGACACTGACCTGATGAACCTGTGTGCTAAGTGTTACAAGTCCCATTTCCAGTGAAGCATTTAGTCCAAGAAGTGGTAATACATTCTCATGGATAATGAAGAAGGGTACAGTATACTCTAAAAAAGCTAAGTATGGTCCTCTGGATGTTCACATCCTTGATAGAGAGGAACGATGATTTGAGAGAGGAGTAAAGGAGGCCATCTTTGTGAAAAGAAACCATCCATCATTAAACAGGGGTGGAGGCCTCCGGGTTCAACTGTCTCCCTCTTACAATGCTGTTATTGCTAGTATCACTCAGCCCTCTGTGAATAGCAAACAACCATCAGGGTGCTAATGATCCATTGTTAGGCTGATGGCCCTCCTTGATCATGTGAGCAGCTGGTTTCAGGCTGTCATCAGCCAACTGGTTGATCCACTGTGGGAGGGTGCTATTTATAAGACTGAGCTGAACACAGCAACTCAGACTGAGGAAGTCTTTCGGACGAAAGACGAAACGTTTCTACATTTTTTTTTGCTTTGTTTTGTTTTATTTTTTGAATGTCCAGAGGACCAGACTTAGCTTTTTTAGATTTTTCTACCTGGATTATTGAGCATGCATCAGGGTACAGTATACTGTTTGCTCCCTAGGTGGCAGCATAGGTTGACACATCCAGCAGTTTTAATCTTACTACCACCATATGCGACAAGGTTGGTGGGTTTGCTGCAGGGCTTTATTTGTTCATTTTGTCTCACATGTTGGAAAGTCCCTGCTGAGAGGACATTGCATTTAGCGCCTGTGTCCACCTTCATTTCAATTGAAGTGTCATTAATTGTTATTGTAGCAAAAACCTCATCCTTTTCATGTGTTTGGGTGACAGCTGAGTCGACAGGTATGTCCAGAGCAATACCATTAACATAGTAACTTTCATTGTCACTTGCTTCTGTGCTGTCAGTGTCTACGTGGTGGACAGACTTCCTTTGTCCCTGCCTGTCAAACTGTGGCCTGTCAAACTGTGGCCTGTCAAACTGTGGCCTGGACCTGCAACATTTTCTGAAGTGGTTCATCTTTTTACAACCATTGCACTGCTGTCCAAAAGCAGGGCATTTGTGTCTTTGTACCCCATGACTGCCACCACAGTTACTGCAGTTGGTTATAAACTGTGTGGTGTTATTGTTCATTTTGCTGTGAAACCTGTTCTTTTCAGCAGCTCCTCTGCTGATACTCGTAGCATGAACAGCATCAACTGTTGTGACAGGGTTGTGTGGCGACATTAGCGTTTTATTATGCTCCTCAGTCATTTCATGGATGTGACATATTGAAATGGCCTTGGCCAGCGTCAGATCACAATCACGTAACAGCACTTTCCTGAGGTGGTCGTTATCAATGCCACAGACTAGCCTGTCTCTGATAAGTTCCTCACAAAGTCCTCCAAACTTGCAATTCTTGGCTTTTATTTTCAAATCACTGACATATGATTCGATAGACTCACCAGCCCGTTGGTTACGTGTGTTGAATTTGTGTCTTTCCATGGTGATGTTCGTTTGGGGGTTGCACAGTTCACGAAATTTTCTTTTGAGGCAAATAGGGTCCTCCCTGGATTCCGCGGGAACCAGGACACGTCCTTCTTCCCCATCTACACCGGGCTCCCGTATCTCAGCTGCATACACGAACGAGCGTTCACGTTCAATAGCCTCAGGTCCGGCGAGATTTAGAAGAATGTAGGCTTGAGTGCGCGCTGGTTTGTCCGAGTGCGCTGCTGCGATGAAAATGTCGTATTCCTGCTCGAACACGCGCCAAGCCTCCGCCACGTTGCCATCAAAGACTAGAGAGTCGGGCCGTCTGAAGCCTTCCGCCATGATGATGTGAAGAAGCACGATGGTTCCACACGATGTACTCACAACGCGAGATAGTCCACAAAATGGCTGGAGTCCACAACTTCTGACACCATGTTGAGTGTTGTGATAATAAGCACTCGAGTTGAAGTAGATGACAACTTGTTTTAATAACTGATAACGCTGTTATAATACAGAGCAGTAACGGGTCCGAACCTGCCTCGTGCCCAAGCGTTAACCCAACAACGAGGTGCGCATGCGCAGACCCCAGAACTCCCCAGAACTATACGGCAGCTGTGAAGGCTCAATATTACTGTGTGCACAGTCAATATTCTACACTAAACAAGCTATCGTAAATTTAGCTTACCGTAGTTGCATTAATTTCATTCACTCATGCGGACTAACAACACTACCGGCCGTTCATCTGCAAAAGTTGCACATTTTCATATTTATGTAAATGAATGAATGTTCATAATAAAAAAACATTTATAGTTTAAACCCCCCCTAAATTGTTATTCTCTCAGGAAAAAGCCTTCAGGCTTTATTGCTTTGTCACAGAAAAAAAAATCCTTATTACTGGATCGAAGTAAATAGAACAAGATTTATACAAGTTGTATATCTAATGCTCCTTAAAGGGGACCACACATGCAAAATTCACTTTTTAATGTTTTTTTTACTCAACTTTGGGTATGTACTTCATAAAAAAACAGTCCTAAGGCCAAAGAAATGCACCCAGTGGTTTATTTACTCTAAGTAGATTTATTTGTCTGTGATAGAAACGCTTCGTTTCTCACTTCCTGCGGTTTGTGACGTCACAAACCGCAGCCACAACCCACACCAAACCTGAGTCCAGCCCCTCACCTAGCAACCCCTGGTGCGGCTCAACCCACTTCAGTATGAAAGACGTCACGGTTGCCGAGCAGTTTAGGAGCTGACCCGGCGGTCATTTATGTATTTATTCATTTATTTAGCCCCCGGGGGGCTAGGGGCTTGCCCTGCTCCAGCCACGCAGCACATCTTGAGTAAAACCAGAATGTTTTATTACCTTGTTTGAACTCTGTCTCGTTGAAACTGTGCACACACACACTCTCGCGGGGCGACAGTCTGAAACGTACAAGCACCACTGATCGATATACTTTTCAGATTAGCAATTTATTTATTTTAAGAATACTTTTCACTTCATCAAAATCTAATCAAAACTCCAGCGTTCTAAAAGTAGGTGGTTGTATTTGTTTCTTATACGATGAAGGACTGCTTCTGCTCAACTGCCATGTGGGTCAGGGAGATATATAGCTGGTATGGCACCCAAAGGACCGGGGTTCGTTTCCCGGCCACGGCATCTTTTTTTTATTTTTATAAAGCCTTTTGTTTTGGAGAGATCGGGGTGAGACTAGATATATACATCTACATAATAATACTTTATAATTGTTATTTTTACGTTTTAGTTCAATTTTTAATGTATTAGCGATCGCTCCCAACGCGCATCCGGCAATTTTAAAACAACAACAGATTGATTGATTGATTGATGTTTATTCATTCATTTTAAAAGTACAATACAAGACAGTTTCATCAGATACAAGAATACAAGTAGGATAAAATGAAGGGAGCAGAAAGAAGATGAAATCTTATTATATCTGCCCCTTATTTCACAGTTTGTTCAACCAATGATAACCTTCAAGCAACATCACAGAATGAATAATTCTACTTATTTTTCTAACTGTAATACACAAACTACATCACAAAATGAATAATTCTACTTAATTTTCCTAACTGTAATACATAAACTAGATCACAAAATGAATAATTCTACTTAATTTTTCTGACTGTGATACACAAACTACATCACAAGATGAATAATTCTACTTAATTTTCCTAACTGTAATACATAAACTAGATCACAAAATGAATAATTCTACTTAATTTTTCTAACTGTAATACACAAACTACATCACCCATAATTCTACTTAATTTTCTAACTGTGATACATAAACTACATCACAAAATGAATAATTCTACTTAATTTTTCTAACTAATACACAAACTACATCACACTTAATTTTTTTTTTTATTTTTTATTTTTTTTTTTACTTAATTTTCCTATTTTTTTATTATTATTTTTTTCTTACTTAATTTTCCTAACTGTAATACACAAACTAGATCATAAAATGAATAATTCTATTTAATTTTTCTAACTGTAATACACAAACTAAAAGATGGCACAACATCAAGATGTTCACAAAATGAATAATTCTACTTAATTTTCCTAACTGTAATACACAAAATACATCACAAAAATGAATAATTCTACTTAATTTTCTAACTGTAATACACAAACTGCTTCACAAAATGAATAACTCTACTTAATTTTTCTAACTGTAATACACAAACGCACTAAGCTACATCACAAGTACAACATAAGTGTAATACACAAGTGTAATACACAAACACGGAAGGTTACATCATATATAGTTTTTGAGCAAGTCCTTTTTGACCTTTTTCTTAAATGTATATATTGATTTTTCATTTTTAACATCACTCTCCAGAGCATTCCACAATCGAACTCCCTGAATTGAGGTAGACCGTCCCTTTAAGCTGGTTCTGAATTGTGGTTTGATGAATATCTCTGTCCCTTTGAGATTGTAATAACTTTGTCTTTTTATAAAATTTCTTTGGATATTTAAAGGTAATGTGTTATTATGAGCCCTATACATAACTGATAAAATACTATATTCTACCAATTCCTGGAATTTCAATAAGTTTAGCTGAAGAAACAAAGTGTTTGATGGGTGACTGAAATGTTTTCTGGTGATTACTCTTACAGCTCTCTTTTGTAAAATAAAAACAGGCTTTGTAATAGTTTTGCACGCTTTTCCCCAAACCTCAATACAATAGATTAAATGTGGAGCAATGATTGTGTTATACAACATATGTAAAGCTTTATCAATTAAAAAATCCCTGACTTTATACAGTACTGCAATTGATCTAGCTATTTTTTTTATAGAATTTACATGATGTTTCCATGTCAGTTTGTCATCAATGATAACACCCAGAAACTTCACTTCACTCACTTTACAGATCACAACATCTTCAATTACAAATGGATCATCATCAACAATTCTCTTTTTGTTACTGAATATCATGTAATTAGTTTTATCTAAATTCAAAGATAATTTGTTTAATTTAAACCAAGTTTGTATTTTTATAAATTCTGTTTTCATCATATCCAAAATCTGTTTTATGTCATTACCCGAACAGAAAAAAGTGGTGTCATCGGCAAAAAGAACACATTTAAGTAGTCCTGACACATTTACCAAGTCATTCACATATAAAATAAATAACTTTGGTCCCAGCACAGAACCCTGAGGAACTCCACAAGTGATATCACGGAGGTCAGATTTAACATCATTAATTTGCACAAACTGTTTCCTGTCCTTCAAATAGCTAGATACCCACTGTAATGCTGGTCCTCTAACACCATATTTATTTAGTTTTTCAAGGAGAATGGTGTGGTCAATGGTATCAAATGCTTTTTTTAGATCAACAAAAACACTAACACAGTACTGTTTATGATCGACAGCATTAGTTATTTGTTCCATTAAATCCATGAGAGCCATTGACGTAGAGTTTTTTTCTCTAAACCCATACTGACTGCTACTTAAAATATTTTGTTTATCAATAAATTGATCCAATCTGGTCACAAATAGTTTTTCTAGAATTTTTGAGAACTGTGGTAATAAGGATATTGGCCTATAATTATTGAATACACATTTATCACCATTTTTAAAAAGAGGAATTACCTTTGCTACTTTCATGTTATCTGGAAATATTCCTGTTGAAAAAGATAAATTGCATATATATGTAAACGGTTCAATAACATAACTTATTATTTCTTTTACGAACATCATATCCATGTCCACCCAGTCTTTTGATCTCTTGTCTGAGAGATTTTTTACCATTTTCATAATTTCCTCTTTGTTAGTTCCACTAAGAAAAATACTGTTGGTGCAACTTTTAATTGAATGACACACCTTATTATCTACTTTTGGTATTTTAGCTGCAAGGCTTGATCCAATATTTACAAAATATTGATTAAATTCATTTACGATATCATTCTCATCATGTATTTCTTTGTCATCTTTCACAAAATATTTTGCAATGTTCGTTTTTGCTTTATGACTTTTTAGAACATCATTTATTACTCGCCATGTTGTTTTAGTGTCACCATTGCTCTTGTTTAATAAATCACTATAGTATTCTTTCTTGCATCTTCTTATAATCATTACCAATTTATTTTTATATTTTTTATATTTTTCTTCAGCTTGTTGTGTTCTCGTTTTTAAGAAACATAAATACAAGTTATTTTTTTTTTACAAGCATTTCTCAACCCTTTAGTCATCCAAGGTTGGTCAACAATATTTCTTTTTCTACGATTTCTTTGCACACAATTCTTTTCATACAGAGCTTCTAAAATGTTCATAAATTCATCATATGATCTGTTAACATCATCAATATACACGTCCTTCCAGTTTTGCTTCTGTAAATCATCTTTTAATTGATCCATAGCTTTTTTTGATGTGTTTATTATTTTTTTCTTAATTGTAACTTCTTTTGTAATGTTTTGATCATTTCTGTAGATAGTGAAAACTGGTAAATGATCACTTAAATCAGTTGTTAAGATACCACCTGTCATATCCCCATTTGTTATATTTGTGAAAATGTTGTCAATTATCGTAGCACTATGAGTTGTAATTCTTGTTGGTTTTGATATTAACGGATAAAGATTTAAACTATACATTGAATTTAGAAATGTGCTGATGTTATTTGAATCCGTTTTATTTCCCAGGTCGATATTAAAGTCTCCGCACAAGAAAACTTTTTTATTTAAACTCTTTTCCAGTAGTTGTATGATTTTATCGGTGAATATTTCTATATTTGATCCTGGTGATCGATATACACAACTTATGGATATGTTTTTAGCATTTTCGTTTAATATTTCTATTGTTATTATTTCCATAAGATTGTCAACAATTATTGACATTTCTTTAATTATTCTACACTTTATTTCATTTTTGACAAATAGAGCTACTCCACCACCTTTTTTATTGTTTCTGTTTAAATGATATAATTCATATCCTTCGATGTGAACATTATTTTTGTTTTCATCATTAAGCCATGTCTCTGACAGTGCTATTAATGTAAAAGTTCTGTTTAACTGTTTTAAATAATCTGTTATTTTGGATATATTTGCATTTATACTTCTACTATTGATGTGAATAATAGAGAGATCTCCATTTGTTATATTGATGTCATTAAACTTTTCTTCATTATAGTATTCACAGTCTTTTATAGCAGGATAAAAGTTTGCATCAACCATATCTTCAACATTGTATATTTTAAATTCTGAGTCTTCGTTTGTTGCTGTCATGTTTTAATGTTTTTGTTTGTTTGTTCATTTTTGTCAATTTTTGTGTATGAACATGTGATAGTGATTGGTGATTTGTCATTTTTGAGCTCATCTAAATGTTTCTAAGTCTTTCAGTTCTTTTATTATTTTAGCTTGCGAATTTTCATGTACTTTGATCCAGATGTTTCCGTTTCTTGTCCAAGTTTTTTTTATTTTTTCCTCCTTTTTCAACAACCTTGCTGCATGTGCAATGTTTGCGTTTTTTTTAGTTAGGTGTTCATTCATGAAGACCATAGTTTTTGCGAGTTTCTTTGACTGCATCATTACCCTGTTTCTTTGATTCCTTCCAATGAATCTCACGACTACTGACGGTTTAACTTTGTTAACTCTATTGGGCAGTGTGTAACAGGTGGAAATGTAATCACGTTTAATGTCAATGACTTTGCCATTTAAGAAAGTGACTACCTGATTCCAGTGCTTTAAGTGGAAAAAAATAAGTGCCGGTACCCTCCCTAATGTCATAATAATATGCATACCTGCAAACTCAGAAGGGATGAAAAAGGTGACAATCGTTGTGCCAACCCCCAAAAGATTATGTAATTTTTTAACATGCTTCAGGTAAAAGTCATTTACTAACCTGATTTAATGAGAACATAAATAGGAAATATTGTGTGAACCAAAAAATCAACAACCAACAACAGCAGCAAGTCAAATACAGCAGAACATTTTGCTAACAATGCGCTGCTCCGAGTCAACAGATGCATTTAAAAACTTAAGACTTATCTCTTCAGACAGGCTTTTGGTTAATTTTGTACATTGATTTTAGAGCTTGTTATGTTTTACCTTTTTGTATAGTACTTCTGTGATTTTATTATTTTATTTTTCCTTTTGTAAAGCACTATGTGACTCTCATGTCTGTGAAATGTGCTATAGGCTATAAATAAAACTTACTTACTAACAGTAAAAACTCATTTCTTAAATATACTGGTGAAGATGTTTTGCCAGAAATTTTGAATAAAGTAGATGCCATTTCCTGCATTCTGGTGTATTTTAACAAGTTGTTAAACATCTATGTTTACCTACATGTAAACATGATTCACTAATTATTTTAGAGTCATCTAACAAAATAAAGTCAGGTCCTGTGGACAGATTAAAAACTTGTTTAAATTATTATTGATCATGCATCACGATATTTTAGAGACACCTCATTCAACTAGATATCATCCTGTTTTTAAACTCACTCCTGTGGCTAATATAATGAAATTAATGTGACAATTTATCACAGTGGCTTTTATTTTGTTAATTTTTATTTAGTTTGATTTGTAACACAACATGCCATTTTACTAAACAATGGTTACACTCCACTGCATGTATAAAAATATTAACTTTACCCACACGTTGGAGGAGCTTCCGCCTCCCTCGCGCTCTGTTGCGCTGCAGTTTTTATTTATTTATTTTTTACAGATTTCGCTGTAGTCTCCTCCCCCTGTCTATCCTGAGATTGTGATTGGCCAAAATGACGCGCTCCACCAAAGATGTTTTATTGTCGACAGATGCATTACTCTGTCTTGAAATCCAGTCAGGGGGAAATGATGCATCTGCCACGGGTCTTTCAAGTGGAGAAGACGAAAATAAGTTCCGGAACGCACCTTCCTCTTAAAAAAAGTACCGGTACTCTCAGGGTTAAATTTTAGAAGTGGCGGAACTGGGTACCGGTGAGTTCCGGCCCACTTAAAGCACTGAATACAATACAATGTGATCACAATCTGAAAGGCCTACCTTTGTGCTTGACGGATTTTTCATGCAGTCGGACACGGCGGTAAAGTTAGTTTTACGTTGGAAGTTGGATATTCGAGCTCCGTGGCTTCAGGGGTGCGTTGCTCTCGTCAGTCCGCTTCATGGAGTCTGATTTCGGCAGTCTGACGGACACCGTTCCTTCCCCATGAGACACTAAAGTCGCAGTTACAAATCTTACAAAACGCGTAATTGTGCCCCCCACCCTACTCTTCTTTTAGGAAAAGTAAATTCGCTGTCCCATTTTTCAAGATATTTACACGAAGTCTTAACTGTTTTGGCAGGGACGCCTTTTCTCTCGTTACATTCATCCATCTCTGTGTTTTTCCGGGTTTGTTTACGGACGTTGCCAGCACAAACATCGCGAGAACTGCCACCGAGGCTACTGCAGGTGGCAGTTCTCGCGAGGCTAGTGACATATTTCAGAGGCACTGGAATGTTTTTTTTAAAGAATATTATAATACGGGAAATTTCCGGGAAAATAATAATTCGGGATGACGACGGGAAACCTCCCTGGTGAGGTGTTCCGGGCACGTCCCACCGGGAGGAGACCCAGAGGAAGACCCAGGACGCGCTGGAGGGACTATGTTTCTCGGCTGGCCTGGGAACGCCTTGGGATTCCCCCAGAGGAGCTGCTCCAAGTGGCTGGGGAGAGGGAAGTCTGGGCCTCCCTACTTAGGCTGCTACCCCCGCGACCCGACCCCGGATAAGCGGAAGAAGATGGATGGATGGATGGATGGATGGACGGGAAAGAGGGGGAAAATACGGTAGTTTCCCGGCCAAAACGGGAGACTTGACAGGTATGGAATCTTGCTCGCCATGGTACCACTACCTACACTAAACCACACCCACATAAACTTGGGCTTGAAGCACGTTATTGTACGTCCACCCTAACTGGCTTATTTCTGTGGCATTAGGCTGATCCTGGGCTGACCAGAATTAACCCCAATGAGCCGCAAACTGAGGGGGCGTGGCGAGACGCATGTCAATCATTCTGAACCACAGAGACATTGAATTAAAATGGGCTGTGAAAAGTTAGCCCTGCAGAACTTCCCAGATGGTTTAGCACCAGTTTTTGTTGTAAATTTCACTAAATAAAACACATTATTTTTAAATTCTGTTTATTTTTAAGTTGTTATTTATAAATTGTTTATAATTATATAATTATATTATGATTATATAATGTTTAACCTTTTTATTGTGAATACCAGGAAGGGATTAGCCCTACTAGCCCACTTATACCAGCCGTCCCTGGCCACATCCATAGTTCATGGATGTCCAGGTCCTAGGTTCTTGACAGAGATGCTGTACCAGCACCTCACAGGAACAACTGACACTGAAGGCCAGATAGAAGTTATCACTGAACACTATGAAAGCTTCATTGCTGGAGGTAGGATGATATTATTGACTAAACTTTAGTTCCTCTAGATCCTCTTCTGAGGGAGGTGTCCAGCTCAGACCCTGGCAAAAAAAAAACAATAGCAATTATTTTACTGTCCAACAATGGTGAAAGGCAGCAGCAAAGTGACATGTAATTAAAGCAATAAGGTTCACACAAAGACAGAATAAAGAATAAAATAATGTACAGTAGGGGCAAACATTCAACATGCATACTGTGCAGTTATTAAAAGTATTATAAAAATAAGAAAATACCGTACTCCAGCCCATATGAATGTACAGCAGGGTAGATTTTTTTTTTTACTTACCGGTGTCTTCACCTTGTGCCAAGAATTGTACATTTTTCCCACATGAAAAGCAGAACACTTGAACTGTCCCCAGATTTTGACCACAGAGAGGGCAAAACATGGCCACCTAAAGAAAAAAGGTACATACAAAGATATGAGGAGAGAGGCCACTGTTTCTGTTGGGTTTGTGTTTGTGTGTGTGTGTGTGTGTGTGTGTGTGTGTGTGTGTGTGTGTGTGTGTGTGTGTGTGTGTGTGTGTGTGTATGTGTAAGAACTCACCTTGCAGTTGCTGAGTGCTGGAGATGGAGTTCCTGGGTAAACCACCATGCTGCCAATCCGGTTAACGAGTCCAGCTGCTATTTAAGCCTTGGAGGAGGTTCGGGTTCCAGTCTTTGTTGAATCATTCAGTCACCTTGGGTACTGTAAGACAGCCATTTTAATGTTTCCTTTGTGGACTTATGTTTAATCAGCTTATGTCTCCCTGTGTTTTCAAGACAAATCTGTGACTCCCCTCTGGAACCCAAACCGGACAAGCTGCCTCCAAACTGGACTCCTTCTCTGAGAAAACTCTGTACTCCAGCCTGACACTCTTCCACCAGCTGCCACCTGCAAGACACTACTTGGGACTCTTGGATAAATGCATGGAATTACTCACCTGATGGACACTCACCTCCTACCTCTGGTCTGCCTCCTCCAAGTTCCTTCTGTAAGAGAGAGAAAGACTTAATCAATCACTAAAACTACAATATTCCCCAAACATTATCATTAATCTTTTTCCCCTTTCCTTCCAGGAACCCTGACTTCCTTTACCCCAGCACTGTAAATAAAACTCACTTAAATGATTACCTGTGTCTGTGATCCTTCTCAGCCTTGGTCTGAATTTGAGTACGTTTTCAGTAATTGTTTACAACAGAATGATTCAGCCATAACATGAGTACTCACGACCAGACTGAGATGGATCAATTAAGAGAAGCTATTCTTTCCCAAGAACAACGACTAACTGCAACCCAAAACATGTTTCAACAGATTCAGAGCCAACAACAAACTATCTCAGAGAACTTGACTAAACTGGGTGGAATGGTCCACAAGCTGGGAGAGCAGAGATCTCCTCCTTCCCACACCGGAATTACCAACACTGCCTCTGCTGCACAATCCCTAGAGCCATCAACCCAATACTCTGTGCGTGAGCCCGAGATGAAACCCAATCAACTTTTTGCTGGTAAATCTGAACAGTTTGGTGGGTTTATGCTGCAATGTAATCTAGCCTTTAGCAGAGCTCCACGAACCTATTCCTCCGACCCGTCCCGCATATCCTACATAGTTTCCACCCTACAAGGAGAGGCCTTAAGGTGGGCTGATGCTTACTTTGGTTCCATTTCTGTAAGTGACTGTACCTTTTCCACTTTTTACAACGACTTTCAGAGTTTTCGAGCGACCGCTGCACCAGGAAACGGCTTCCAAGAGGCTAATGGCGCTGCGTCAGGGGAACCAATCTGCGGCGGACTTTGCTCTCCATTTCCGGATTGTGGCCAGACAGGCCGGATGGGAGGACCTCGCTCTACGGGGAGTATTCGTCAATGCCCTCAATGATCACATTAAGAATCAATTGGCCCTTGTAAATGAACCTGATAACTTAAACGATCTAATTGATTTATCTATCCGCATTGACGATCGCCACAGAGAATATCGGGGGTTGTTGGACTACAAATCCCAGGGTCCTTCCACTTCCGTGACTCCACTTCCGGACCCGGTAAGCCGCAGTCCGATATGTAATCCTGTGAATGAACCTGATTCATCAGAGCCTATGTTAATTGGGCGTACCCGCCTCACTCCTGAGGAGAGACAGAAGCGTTTTTCAGCTAAAGAATGCTTATATTGTGGGAAGAAGGGGCACTTCATTGCTACCTGTTCTCTTCGTTTAAAAGGCCGTCGTCACCAGTAAAACAGGAGATACTGGTGGGCGTTTCAAACATTTCTCCTGAGAACCGTCTTACTCTTCAATCTTCAGTTTGTTACAATAACATTAATCTCCCCGTGCAGGCTTTAATTGATTCTGGAGCTGAACAGAATTTAGTCAGTGACTGTGAGGTGGAACAACTTTCCATCCCTCTGGACAGATTACAGCAACCCCTCTCTATGACAGCGCTCACCGGTCAGTCCATTTCCACTATTTCCCATAAAATCACCTCTTTAAAAATCATTGTATCTGGCAATCATCATGAACAGAGTGAATTTTTTGTTTTTCATTCAGAGACCCCTCAAGTTATATTAGGATTTCCCTGGCTCAGGAAACATAACCTTCAAATTGACTGGTCTCATAACCAGATAGTTTCATGGAGCCATTATTGTTCCTCCAACTGCCTTTAATCTGCAGTCTCCTCCTCTCCTCCGCCTTGTTATGAAGAGGAGGTGGTGGATTTGTCATCTATTCTGACCAGTTATCATGACCTGGCCCCGGTGTTCAGCAAATCCCGAGCTCTCTCATTACCTTCCCACAGGCCATATGACTGCTCCCTAGATTTACTACCTGGTGCTCCCTTACCTTCCTGTCGTCTGTATAATCTGTCTGGTCCTGAGAAGCAAGCTATGAGGGAATATATTGACGTATCTTTATCCTCAGGCATTATTCGTCCTTCAACGTCCCCAGTAGGAGCTGAGTTTTTCTTCATCGCCAAGAAGGATAAAACGTTGCGGCCTTGTATTGATTACAGAGAACTGAACCAGATCACCATTAAGAATAAATACCCTCTGCCTCTAATCAAGTCCATTTATGAGCAACTCAGGGAGGCTTCTATTTTGACCAAACTTGACCTCAGGAACGCTTATCACCTGGTTCGTATGAAAGAGGGGGACGAATGGAACATTGCTTTCAGAACCCCTTTTGGTCATTTTGAATATCTGTTGATGCCTTTTGGGTTGTCAAATGCTCCTGTTGTGCTTCAGGCCTTGGTCAACGATGTGCTGAGGGATTTTTTTTTGTCTCAGTTTGTCTTTGTTTACCTGGATGACATCCTGATCTTCTCCAAAGACCCTCAACAACATACTCAACATGTTCGGGCTGTTCTCCAACGGCTGCTAGAGAACCAACTCTTCGTCAAAGCTGAGAAGTGAGTTCGGTGTGCCCTCTGTTGCCTTTTTGGGATTTGTGTTTAAGAGTGGACAGGTTTGGATGGACTTGGAGAAGATCAAAGCCGTGATGGACTGGCCCACTCCTCAGAACCGCAAAAAACTCCAACGCTTCCTGGGCTTCGCCAACTTTTATCGCAGTTTCATCAGGAACGTCAGTCAAGTTGTGAGTCCATTAACTAAACTCACCTCTTCTCTCCGTATTTTCTCTTGGACCAGGGAGGCTGAGGAGGCCTTCATCACACTCAAGGGACTTTTTTCCTCCGTCCCTGTTCCAACCCATCCTGACACTGGTTTGCAGTTCATTGTTGGTTGACGTCTCGGACACCGGCGTGGGTTCTGTTCTCTCGCAGAGGTCCCCTGTCGATGGTAAGGTCCACCCTTGTGCATTTTTTTCACGCCACCTATCTTCTTCTGAGGCCAACTACGACGTGGGAAATCGGGAATTGTTGGCCATAAAGATGCCTCTCGAGGAATGGAGGCATTGGTTGGAGGGGTCCACCCTGCCTTTTGTTGTTCTCACCGACCACAAGAACCTTTCTTATTTACGGAGTGCCAAAAGACTGAACTCGAGACAGGCCAGGTGGTCCCTATTTTTCACCAGGTTCAATTTTTCAATCACTTACCGCCCAGGGTCCAAAAATGTTAAGCCTGATGCCCTGTCCAGACAATTCTCGTCTACAGATTCCTCCGAGGCCACTGAGACCATTCTCCCTCGCACCGGTGTTATTGGTGCCACCTCCTGGGGGGTCGAGAGGGACATCATTCAAGCTCAACAGACTGATCCTGATGCTGGTACTGGTCCGCCTAATCGTTTGTTTGTTCCCAAATCTGTGGTCAACCAGGTCCTGCAATGGGTTCACTATTCTAAGTTCTCCTGTCATCCTGGTGTCAATCACATGACTTCCTTCACCAAGCGGCACTTCTGGTGGCCTACCCTTCCCAGTGATATCAAGCGTTTTGTCGTTGCATGTGCTGTTTGTGCTCACAATAAAAGCACCCATTGACCTCCTACGGGTTTCCTCAGGCCCCTTCTTGTTCCTGGTCGTCCTTGGTCCCACATCGCTCTGGACTTCGTGACGGGGTTACCCCCTTCTGAAGGTAACACAGTCATTCTTACCATTGTTGACAGGTTCTCTAAAGCAGCACATTTTGTTCCTTTAACTAAACTCCCCTCAGCTTTGGAGACCGCTCACCTCATGGTCCAGCATGTCTTTCAACTTCACGGCTTACCTAGTGACATCGTCTCGGATCGTGGTCCCCAATCTGTGTCTCAGGTTTGGAAGGCTTTCTGTCAAGCCCTTGGTGCCTCGGTGAGCTTGTCTTCTGGTTATCACCCCCAGACCAACGGATCAGTTTGAGAGATGCAACCAGGAACTTGAGTCCTCTGTTCGCTATGTCATTGACAATAACCCTTTTTATTGGTCCTCTCTTCTCCCCTGGGTCGAGTATGTCCATAATACTCACACGTCCTCGGCTACCGGCCTCTCTCCTTTTGAAGTGTCTCTGGGTTACTTGCCTACACTGTTTCCCCATCAGGAGGTTGACGTTTCTGTCCCCTCTGTCCAACACCACCTACGACATTGCAGATGTATCTGGAGGCAGACCAATGAGGCTCTTCTTCGGTCACGTGAACAAACCAGGAGGTGGGCTGATCGTCGCCGTGTTCCGGCTCCTCAGTACGCTGTGGGACAGAAGGTATGGCTCTCCACACAGAACATCTCCTTCAAGGACACCTCCAGAAAACTGGGACCCCGGTTTATTGGACCTTTTCCTTTCATCAAAGTTGTTAACCCCTCTGCTGTTAAACTTCGACTCCCTCGCTCTATGCCTGTTCATCCCACCTTCCACGTGTCCCAATTTAAGCCCTATGTGGAGGATCCGTTGAATCTTTCCGACCTCGATCGTCCACCCCCTCGAGTGGTTGATGATCAGACTGTGTTCACCGTTTGTCGACTCCTAGATGTTCGGAGACGGGGTCGTGGGCATCAGTTTTTGGTTGATTGGGAGGGTTACGGCCCCGAGGAGAGATCTTGGATTCCCAGGTCCTTCATCTTGGATCCTGGTCTCATCACTGACTTTTTTGTGAGACATCCTGACAAGCGCCTTTGATCGCCTGGAGGCGATGTTTGAGGGGGGGGGGTACTGTTGGGTTTGTGTTTGTGTGTGTTTGTGTGTATGTGTGTGTGTAGTGTGAGAACTCACCTTGCAGTTGCTGAGTGCAGGAGATGGAGTTCTTGGGTAAACCACCTGCTGCCAATCCGGTTAACGAGTCCAGCTGCTATTTAAGCGTTGGAGGAGGTTCCAGTCTTTGTTGAATCATTCAGACACCTTGGGTACTGTGAGACAGCCATTTTAATGTTTCCTTTGTGGACTTATGTTTGATCAGCTTATGTCTCCCTGTGTTTTCAAGACAAATCTGTGACTCACCTCTGGACCCCAAACCGGACAAGCTGCCTCCAAACTGGACTCCATCTTTGAGAAAACTCTGTACTCCAGCCTGACACTCTTCCACCAGCTGCCACCTGCAAGACACTACTTGGGACTCTTGGATAAATGCATGGAATCACTCACCTGATGGACACCCACCTCCTCCCTCTATGAGTGGTAAACAGAGCTTTGTCTTGCAGCTTAGCTCCTTCTTCATCACAACCAACCACAAGCACAGAGTCTGCACTACTGTGGAAGCTGCACTGATATGTCACAGATGTCAATCTCCTGCTCCGTTCTTCCCTCACTCTTGAACAAATCTCAGAGATACTCGAACTCCTCCTCCAAGTTCCTTCTGTAAGAGAGAGAGACTTAATCAATCACGAAAACTACAATATTCCTCAAACATCATCATTAATCTTTTTCCCCTTTCCTTCCAGGAACCCTGACTTCCTTTACCCCAGCACTGTAAATAAAACTCACTTAACTGATTACCTGTGTCTGTGATCCTTCTCAGCCTTGGTCTGAATTTGAGTACGTTTTCAGTAATTTACAACAGTTTCTGTGTTTGTACGATCTGTCTCCCTTATCCATCCATATATATATATATATATATATAT